>JAOUQW010077291.1:0-13083 GCA_028565825.1 Olivaichthys viedmensis
CTGCCCCTGTGTATTTATTGTATAGTGTATATTTGCACTCGTCCTCACTGTCGTGTATTTGCACTTTATGTAGTCCTATATAGCGTGCTGCTGTATTGTTGTGTGTTGCACCATGTTCCTGTAGAAACGACATTTCGTTCAAATGTATACGAGCTATATGGAATAATGACAATAAAAGCCTACTTGACTTGATGAAGCTTTGCACACTCTCGACATCTTCTCAACCAGCTTCATGAGGGAAGTTCCCAAATAGGCCAAGCACTTGTTGGCTGTTTCTCCTAAGTTCTAAATGAAAAGTTCTTGTTTGGGGAAACAATTTAATATTAAGTAAAATATTTTTAATTAAACAACTACTTCTTTAAAAAATACATTTTGATTCAGAAATAAATGTATGCTTTACTTTAAATGTATGCATTTACTTCACTATTTACATTTGTAAAAAGGCATATTTTGATTGTGAAAATAATTGGATTAAACAGCTTACATGGCAATTATTCTTCTATTTAACAGATTATTAAACTGATAATCCATGTCAATTGTCATGATCGGATAGAAAATTAGCCCATGTGCTGTTTTTATCATGGGCCTCGACCGCACCATAGACGGCATCATTTGCCTCAATCCCTTTACTGTATTCGGATTTAGATGTATACATGAACGTTTTTATTCCAATTGAGCAATCAGTCGCATTATTAACTTCTTATTAGCTGCATGTAAATGTATAGACTACATACACCTCTGCCTGTGTATCATCAGTGAGAGATAGTATGAAAGATTGGCGCCTTGATTTGAATCGGTGAATCTTTACATTTTTGTTATTGAATGAGAAAAATCCACAACCATGTGCCATTAAGTACTACTGCTACTCAATGGAAAACAATCCTCCCTGGAGTGGAGCTCTGCAAAGGGTATAATCTGTCCCTCGTTGACTCAGTCCGTGTTGTAATGTAATTATGTGTACAAGGTCCTTTCCTTCGGTCACTGTTATTTACAGTGCCACGCTCCTTATTCTGTTTATTCATTCAGCATTATTCCGACCTCTAGACTTATTTCTAAGCAGTATGTGCGGTGGCAGTGAAGAGACAGAGGCAGTTTTATCCAAACGATTAACAGTAATAAAACCCATATATTCTGTTTTGCTTGCCATAATTTAATTTGCATTGCCCTTAGAACTGACCAGAACCCGTCAAATCTTCATCTTCTCATGGACTCTATGAGCTGGATGTAAGACTTGGCAGCTGCAGGAAAATATTGTCCACAAGCTATTAAACATGTGCTGGAATTGAGCAGAAGTGTTGTATGTGCAGTATAGTATTGCAAGTGTACCGGTGCGATACGCTTGCTCCAGTGAAATGCCCTTCATGAGCATTTTTATCTTTATAAGTTACACTTCATTTTCTGAGAGGAAATAAATATTTTCTATGTGTTTGGTGTAGGTTTCAATGAGAACTAGGAGCTCAAATGATACAGAATGTGACCCTGAAAAACATGGAATATTAATGTGCAGGATAGGTACTACTTTTCCTTCCGCCATTTTGTCTGGTCCTGTAAAATGTTCAACTAAAAAGGTCGAGTTAAAGAGAATCTAAACAGTAATAAACACTAATAAACTGTAAACTCACATTGCCAGTAGCTGTAATCCTGCCTTAACTCCTACATTAAAGTCCTTCATAAAATGAAAATATTGTCTGAGCTTCACTTTGGAAAAATGATTCCTTGCGCTCTTGTTTTGAGGTGTAAATTGAGTTCGTCACCACCTCCAAGATGGCGGCGCTGTTGATGATGTGTCTGGCTTTGACTAATGAGTCATCTACCTTTTCATATCTATGGTGCAGTCTAGGCCCATAATAAAAACTGCACACGGGCTAAATTTTAACTTTTGCTGCAGCAGCGTGTGTCTCAGCAGTTTGTTATAATTCAAACTTTGTGAAAGTGCTACGTGCCACTGAGAGTGGGATTGAAAATGTTGTTGAGATAATAAACTGTATTTGATCGTATACTAATCTAACACGTTAGATTGACTTACCCATGGTGAGAAATCACAAATGAATGCTCCAGGCTTCTCCTACATGAAAGTGTAAATTGAAAAGCATAAAAAGCACGAAAGACATTTTTCCATTTAAAACTTGAGACTTTCTCAGTTCTCCCTTAAAAAAAACAGGATATAGGGAACCTAACTTTCAGCTCAGTGACAATTTACAAAATAAGCTTCACGGCTTTGAACCAATCACGTCTGAGATTAGAGGATGTGATGTGAAACCTGGAAGCTTTTAGCCCAAAACTTTCGTACTAAGCTAGTGGGCCTTCTAGCTAATTTAGCTCATGTTAGCGATGAACAAAATAGTCATTCTTATGGTAATGTTATAGTTTGATAGGCCTGGCTGCTGTTAAAGCATGACGAGACTTAAAATCCTATTCGTGTTGACCTGTGACAAATGCAAGACTTGGTTAGAAGTAATAGGCTATTTATGATGGCAGGAGGACATGTGAGCATTTCCAAATTGCATATTCATGCATATTCATAGATTATGACTAAAACTAAAAACTATGACTATATCAAAAACTGGTCAAATGAACAGTGGTGTGCTCAAAATGGAGTGCAGAGGTGAAATCTTGTGAGATTACCTCTAGGATTTAAAATGGTGTGTGAGATGCAAGTGTGTGTGTGTCCGAGCGATGTGTGTGTGTGTGTGTGTTTGTGTGTATTTGGCTAAAGCACTGTAATGTGCATGTATCCTGTCACAGGAAGCAAACAGAATCTCTGTGCCCCCTTGGTGCACCATATGCCACTTTTCCCTTCATGCAATATAATCTCTGTGTGTGTGGTGTCTGCACAAGGCCTGTTCTGGGTTTTTTTTGGAAGAGCATGTGCCTATTTGTCTCAAATTTGCTGGTACAAATGATCTAACCAGGATTTTAATTGTTACAGTGTTTTTCTAGAACAGTGTGCCAACCAAACTCAGTGTTTCTACACTGCTATTTCTGAAGCTAGCCTCTTAGCACTGCTACTGTAACCTTGGAAAAGTAATGGCAGCTCCTAAACTGTACCCAAGTATGACCCAGTTTAGACCTTTAGTCAAAGTGAGGATATTGATCAGTCTCAAATTATGTGTAGATATTAGCTGGAAAAACATATTAGCAGATGTAGCACATACAATGAACTTAGCTTGCTTCTAAAGTCTGGGTCCACAATCAAAAATGTTTTTCCAAAAAGATTCCATCTTTCTTTACTAGTGTATGGCAAAAAATGTGCTCTTATTAAACACTGTTCATGCGTTACTATTTTAATGAAATATATGGTTTCACAGCAATTAGAAGACAAAAAAGAACAGTTCAATAACACTTTACTTAAGGGTGGTGTTCATGGGCTACATGACACCTACATAAGCCCGTAATAACTAACATAACCCTCCATAAAAATGTATAAAGGCTTATTCCAGCAGGTGTCAGCTGTCATAAAGGCTGCTTTTGTAAATTTTAATGTGAAGTTGACATAGCACCTGTGTCAAGTGACATAAGGTTGTTTTATGACAACTGACTTTGTAGCTCAGTGCACTTCTGGTATGTCAGAGTGAAATAATAGTGATAATGTGACATTGCGTCCCAAATAAAGTAGTTTCTCTGGTCCTTAATGGAGTTTATAGTTTAGTTTAATTTGACTGTTTATAAGGTGTTTATGAAAACATATGACAATGCTATGACATCGTAATAATAGTTATGAATATTTTCCCTAAACCTATAGTAGCGTGAGCTTGGTTTTGATGTTTGAAACGTCACATCATCACCATTATGTGACTGTGACATACCAGAAGTAACTGAGCTAGAAAGTCAGTTGTCATGACGTTCGAATGTAAGCCTTTAGAAATGTTTATGTAGGTTTATGTCACTTGTCAGGAGGGGCTTATGTAGGTGTCATTTAGCTATGAACACATCCCTTAAGTAAAGTGTTACCAACACAGACCAATCCGCCCTGTACGCCATGTTTGGGCTACACACTGATTGAGTAAATGTTAACGTGTGTATGATCGTGTCTTGTTTTGCACTTTGGCCTTGCAGGCGGTTCTGAGGATCACAGAGCCAGCAATATGTAATCAGTAGGCTAATGGCTTCATTAATGGGATTTTGTTGCATTTTCAGCAAAAGCCAATGGACTTAAGAGATAGAGCCAACTGTTTATCCTGTTAATGTGCCACTTTAAATACATTATAGTCGTCTTTTGGCCGCCTGCCCCTTTAATCCCGTATAGAGGCTGGACGGAGCTTTTATAGATCCTCCCATAAATTAGAGAGGCATTGTTTTCCATAATGACACTAATTTCCTTGTAGGAGCGACCCAAAAGCAAATTGTGATATAGCGTGTTATTGCATTAAATTTGTAAGGCAAGACCTGGGGTTTTATGAGTGTGTAAGGTGCAAGCGGTGATAATGGGATGTAAAACGGAGGTCACCTTGGCATTGGATAGAGGGAAGAGAGAAAACGTACTGAGGTGAATGACAGAGAAAATGCATTAGGCTTTTGAAAGGCTGTATGAGACTGTAGACCTCGTAAAGGATTGTTTAATTAGTTGGATGTACAGTATATGAAGTCAGGATGCGAATTACAGGAGTGTTTGGTAAAGAAAAGATTGGGTGGGTTCTTAAAAATGACACCTGCTCAATTTTAATAGTAAACACCAACATGCTGGGATATGCGAAGAATCAATTTCACTGTACCGTACTTGTATATGTATATGTGACAATAAAGAAGCTTTTTATTCTTTCTATTTCTATTCTATTCTAAAGTATGTTTCCCCAGTCATGTCAGAAAGACGCATGGAAATTACACTAACACCCCCATTTCCTAACTGTTGACACTGACTCAAGCTTGATTTCTTCATTGCGTATGAGAATACGTTCAAAACGTTCTGTGAATTAGCTAGCAAGGTTAGTCTTGTACAAATGGAACTGTAATTTAGTGGAACTCATGCAATTTAGGTTACTCGTGTAGGCAGCTTGAATATATGATGCTGGTTCTTTGCTAACATTAGCTTTCTTACTCCTAGCTAGCCACTAGGTTGTCAGCGAGCATGCTTGATCAGCCTCTCATTTGTAGCTAAGCTACTTTTGTGCCACATTTGTTTTTGCCACTATCAGTAAAAATACAACAGGTTATTTCTTTCAGAGATGAGAATATATGCGAGTTATCTAGGAGGGAGGTAGAGTTCTGAGCATTGTCTTTCTCCTCAACTTTAATTGTTTTATAACGCCATATATTGTAGTGTTTAGCTGAGGTAACTGCTAGTCATATAGTTTGCTCTCATTCACCAACTGAGCGCTGTATTTAGTCATTTGAGTCATTTTTCTCTCAAACTTTAGAGCTAATCAAGCTTTTAGCTGTTGTAACATTTTTCCTGAATGCCTAAAACAGTGTGACAACAAAACAGTTTCACTGTTTCAAAGCTAGCATCTTAGCATTGCGAAGACTTAGCATTGCTAGCATCGTAGCCTTCGAAAGGCTAATGCCAGCTGCTGATTTGACCAGAATATATCTCAGCTCCGACCTTTGGTCAAAATGAGAATATCGATCGGCCTCAAAATGAGATGTATCGGTCAGTCTTATCAGCAGCCAAACATCTTTTTAGACGCTATTAGCAAATTTAACACAAAATGACCTTGACTGACAGACCCATCACGGACTGCTAATGTAGTTCACGAGACAAACCAATACAATTTTGCCAAAAGCTCATTATTATTGACTGAAAGAAGCAGGGAAAGTAATGCATTGCACACAGAGGACTGTGCTAATTGAGTCGTGTATTTTATGGTAGCTATTTGGCTGAATTTTATATTCAGCTGCTCGTTATGGCTGGTCTTTTGGGTTGATTTAAGCTTCTCAGGGTTAAATAAAGAACACATTATGACACCAAACTCTCCTCTTCATCTACGTGACTCCTCTTTCTTATCAATATTGCACTGTTATGTCATTTCTAATTTATATGTGATTAAAATATTGTTTTTGTGCGATTCAGGTTCTTGCTCGGCTGAATCTTTAAAACTTTACCCTAATGTGACCCTGAAGTCCTGTTTGAGCGTGTTTGTGTGTGTGTGTGTGTGTGTGTGTGTGTGTGAACAATGATTGATGCCCACCAGTGGCTACAAGGCCCCCGTCTCTGACTGACGCTTGAGTAATTGAGGTGAGTGTGAGTTAGTTTTAGCCAGGGAGGGGAGAGCAGAAAAAAATGGGCCATAATGTTTTAGCTGCTCTAGTGTGTGACAGTGGCAGATAGAGTGACACATCATGTGATTGGATGAGTATAAAAAAGTGCGATGAGGAAAACCACTAAGGATACAGTATGACTATTTTGGGTTTCAGCACTACAGGAATTGTTCTGCTTCCTCATATGGTTGCATAAGTGTGTCAGCATGGTGTTTGTTGGAACAGGAACGATTATAATGCAACACGCTGATCAATGATGAAGGCGGTCAGTGAACACAGCCCGCAGCATCCCCACTGCTTTCCGTAACTCAGTACGAAAGCCGTACAGTAGCGTCAGCACAAAGCAATGCGCAGTGCACTTCGGTTACTTTGCACTTCACTCTCTGTCCTTTGGAAGCTATTAGTGTATGAAATAACAGAGGCCTTGTCTGCGGGCTCACGTCCTGTGTGTGTGTCGAGGTGGTTCTGCATTAAGACGCTGTGAATTTGCAGTGCTAAAAGCTGCTGAGAGCTCGGCATCTGATCTTCAAATATCTGCCTTGTAATGCACTCTCATATTGACAATATGGAAGATGGAGTCTCCTCTACCACCTTCTTCAGGGTTATTACAGTTCACCACAACATCATGTAACACTAAAATGAAACTAAAACAATAATATTAACTTAAGTAGTATTTTTAGTTTTTGAAGTAAATAAATATTAAGTTTTACACACTGCTAATGACTGTAGCACTCAAAAAAGACTATAAAGGCCCATAGAAATATGCTAAAATATGCCGTGTCCTGTACACATGTCTATGAAAAAAATAATTAAACTAACTTTCCGCAATATACAACACGATTTTTAGCTGTCTAAGAGGTGGGGAAAAGCAAAGCCACATATATTTCATAATTTTGGCAGTAACACATCCTATGAGACCTTATAATGCTTGCCATAAGCCTGTATAAATGCTCATAGTTACATGCATAACACTTTATAAAGCATGAGGATATGACTTCATAATGTCAGGTTACATAAAGCATTATACTGTAATATCTGTTCCTAAGAACACTGTAAACACTAATGTTGTGATGCACTATAACACAGGCTTTGCATTATATTACACTGACTTGCAGTATAGATGCCATAATTATAAGGTCGTTGTTTGTCCATTTGTTAGTGTATTTATGGTAGTCATGCTACTCCAGCAGGTACAATTGTTTGTCCGTTTGCTAGTGTTTTTACGGTGGTTATGCTTCTGCAGCAGTTATAGTCTTTTGTCCATTTGTTAGTGTTTTTATCCTAAGCGTGCAACTCCAGCGCTCATGGAAGTGTGTCCACTTGTTAGCGTTTTCATGGTATTTGTGCTTCTCCAGCAGTTATAGTTGTTTGTCCATTTGTTGGCGTATTTACGGTAGGCGTGCTAATCTAGCGCTTACGGTAGTGGGTCCATTTGTTAGTGTTTTTACCATAACAGAGACCCTGAAGTACAGTTTTAGAGGCAGTACAATGAAGCACTGTAAAAATGCAACTACTATCAGACCTATTAGAACCTTAATCTTCTCTTCTATCTTTAATTTTCTAAAAAACTAAAAGTCTATTTGCATCACTGACTCAACACCTCCAGGTTGGTAATCGTCTTTGATGAATGCTCCAATTGGGTTTGCGAGAACTCTGTGACCTTTCGAGCTACTGCTACGATCGAAGTTTAATTTCTCAAACCATGTTGTGGCAGGAGGAGGTGTGGTCTAGTGTACTGACTGATAACCGGGAGGGTATGAGTGGTGGGTGTAGCTTGATAATTAGCTTGACAATGGTGCTAATTGCCTAAAGTTTTCTATCATTTACAGTATAAGCCACGTTTTATTCCATGCTAGGAGGGTCAAATCCATGACAGAGTCGTTGTGTGTATATTGTGTACAGTATATGCCTAAAATACTGCTGGAAAGGCCTTTATATATGTTTGATTAGTTTTCTATGTTTTTTATAAATGCATAAAATATAACTATTATGATGTGGATTGTGGATGATTGTAGCCATGTCTTTCTCACGTCCTGTTCTATTTTTATCTCCAGAGTGTGCGAAAAAAGGCTGATGACTAATGGCTTTCACACTTTTTTTTAACTGTGTGCGGAAAAACTACTGTACACTATACTTACATTTTCTTGAATTAGAAAATAAAATATTAGATGCCAAATATTCCAATTGTCCCAATTTATCAGTGGCTACCAATCAGTGATCAATAAATCAACAAAGACACAACATTTTAACCCCATGAGATATACCTGCCTCGATGTGCAACTATCCGTCCTTCTAGCCTCATAATCACACCATCTTTCTCATTAATAAGACAGGAAATGACAGGTTGTGACTTTTAAGATCCAGGTCAGAAAGATAAGAATAAGCATTTTGGCATTTTCATGCATGGCGTCTCTGCTGGATCCACCCTATACACCGACTTTACTTCAACCCTGAATATGAGGGCGTCCTGCCCTGCCTAACTTTGTTTATTCCCAATAGGGGGTGAGCTCCTGCTCCCAAAATAGCACTGTAGATTTTTTTTTTATGCACTCCCGTCCCATGGTGGCTCCACCACAGAGGAATATTGCACCCTTGATTCTCTTTTCATTTGGTCCAGGCCACCATGGTGGTGGCAGAATTGGGCTAATACTCAACACCAGAGCCTGGGTCTATGGTGGTAGACAAATTACAGCATTACAATGCAGCATGAAACTCACCAATGTTCTCTGGGAGCCTGGCACATTTGTTAATTGTGTGCATTTTAACGAAGTCCTTGCAGGCGAATGCCAGTGATTTCATTCCCAGGTTTAATAAGACATCCGACTGGCATTAAAATGTCCTAATATTTAATTTGCAGCATGGTGCAGCGAGGAGGAGATAATATGTGCCTTTTGCTCTTGCTTTGAGAACGGAAATTGTTCAATTACCAGAGCTGGCTTTCATCTTTTTATAGTTGTTGTTTTTATTGGGTCTGATGAAGCCGCTGGCAATGCTGCCATGTTTTACTGTATCACTTTAAGCACACGGACAGCATCACGCTTCAAACACTGACCATCTGTGCCATTAGTTTGTAATCATAAGTGCATCAAGGCTAAACCTGTGGAGGTGCATTTCCATTATCAAGCCAACATAATAAACATATTTGCAAGTAAGTCAGTGCTGCAGGAGAAATTATGGAAGCATTAAATCAGGGTTATAAGACTCCTATCCTGGAGGGCTGTAGTTTATGGGTTTTGCTATCATCTAATTACTGAGGCTTTCAGGAGTTGTAGAGCGAGTGAGACAAGGCTACTCATATAAAGAAAAGAAAAAACAACACAAAACATTGTACATGTAACCCTTGAGCTTGATCAATATGCACTACAGGATTCATTGAAAATATGTTTATTATGTGATACTGGAAATGTACCTCCACATCAGGTTAGCCTTGACACATCTGTCAACTCCAGAATTATTGAAATCATGATGTTTGGGCTCTTCTATGCTCATCTGTCCACTTCCTGACAAATTTGAAACCTTTTTTTATTATGGCCCTGATTGTGCTGATCTGTTAAATTTATTTATCCATCCATCCATTTGTCTTTTTTGTGTTAAAAGCCCTTTTGTTTTGTCATTGATAATGGATGATAAAGGGATTTTACATGTATGCAACCTCATTTGTATATCCCAAGGAAACTGGACATGTTCATATAAAATAAATAAATAAATAAAACAAACAAACAATGCATGTATTATAAATATTATTTAGGGATGCTAATAATTTTCCACATATGTTTTTGGGAGAAAATGTTCCAAAAACTTTTTTTCAGTTTTTTTATATATTGCATAGATTTTATGCAATAATTTTAGCCCATTCTCTTGAAGGGTGCCAATAATTCTGGAGTGGACATTTGACATATATGAAATAAGTATTAAAATAGTATTCATGCAGTGCCATGACGCATCATAATGTTATACTAGTGTATGCGTAATGTACTTGAAATAAACAATAAATGTACCGAATCTTCTCTAATTCATCTGTATGTAGTAATACCTACATCACTTGATTTCACTTGTTGTTACTAATACTACTAACGATACATTTTAACTCTGAAGGTCACATTCTAGAGTATAAAATGCAGGTTGGGGAAAGAAAGAAACAATATTTAAAACGTCTTTAATGTAATGTAATGCAAAAATACATGGTACTAGGTAGTTTTATCATTGTGTAAATGATAACCTCGAGTGTTGTGGCCCTCGAGAAGTTTGACACCTGTGCATTAGATTAAAAGAGTTATTAAAATTTTCTTTTGCTGACCAAGCAACCTCTATGTTTAGACGGCAGCTGTGCTGTGAGAAGAGCTCTTATCCTCTTTCAGCCTTTTGCCCTGATCCGCTAACTTCACGTGGGAGTATATCACCGTGCGATTGTGTGAATGATTAAATGTTGAGCTGGTGATGGGGTGCCAGCGCCGTGCCAGCGTGGGCTGAATGCGGCCCGTTTGTGCCACAGGCATAATGACAGGCAGTGAAGTGGCTCTGGGCTTCCAGCTTTCATCAGGGCGAGCGAGGAGGACATGCGCTTGTTACCCGGCCATCCACCTGTCACCACTCTGACAGGGACACACATCCTCACTCACACGCCGCAGGCCTGCTATGATCACCTCTGAGCAGCTGATGAGAATGACCTTATGATGAGAAATAGCTGGATGCGAGAGAGAGGGTTTAGAGAAAGAGGACAGTGTTTAGTCCATTTGAATCGAACCCCGGTGCGTTTACTTTCTCAGTCAGGCTCATTTGGGCAGGTGAAAACCCAGAAATCGCACTCGAGTGCGGATTAAAACAACCGCTCCGAGATCGCCTGAGGTAGCTTTCACACCTGTTAGTCCAGACCAAAATTGATACTTCTGGTTTGTTTGCGATTTGGTTTGATTTGGTTTCACACTGCACATAATTAAACGAACCAAAAAGCAAAAAACAGGACGGGGCGGGGCTGAAAACACACTCGTAAAACTCTTTTATTCATTGGTCAGAAATACGGCGACGGAAAAAAGTAAACAAACCTTCGGCGAGTGCGCGTAGAAATCGTAGAAATCACCTGAGCACGGAGAGAGAACACAGAGCCGGTGCTAAATAAATGATTACTATATAAATAACTGGTTTAAAACATTTTGAACAGTCTAACCGTAAAATCCTAAAGACAAAGTCATGTACTACATAAGGCTCTAATGTCACCTCACAAGTTTTGACATAAGCCTTTCATAAATCATCCAGCATTACTTTATAAAATATAATAAAAATGCGTATGAATGTGTTATGAAGGTCCTATGTATGTACCCTACAAATAAAGTGTTAACAGCCTTTTAGGGTATGGCATCTGGCCCTTATTAGATGAAGGTAAATAAATGTAGCTATAGGAAAAAGATGTGAATAGACAAATAGAGACTTCTTGGGTTTGGAAATGTCAACACTGCCAGTGATGCGGTTACATTGTCCCTGTTTGTTTCCTTCCCCCTTGTGGTTCTAATGCATCCACAAACAAAGCGAGGCAAAGTCTGGACTCGAGCGAGTGAATATGATTTGGGGAAATTTAGATACTGCTCTTCTTCTGCCAAGTTGATTGCTTGCTGTGGGAGAAGC
Organism: Olivaichthys viedmensis; assembly: GCA_028565825.1. Taxonomy (NCBI): domain Eukaryota; kingdom Metazoa; phylum Chordata; class Actinopteri; order Siluriformes; family Diplomystidae; genus Olivaichthys; species Olivaichthys viedmensis. The sequence goes on from JAOUQW010077291.1 coordinate 11,815, forward strand.
TCTCCTGCCCAAAAAGTTGGAGTAAATAAGCATTTTGCTGACTGCAAGTCTGGTTCAGAGGACACCTGGCCTGAAAAAACGCACAGTGGAAACATCAGGTTCTTGATAAGGACTCCAGAGTAGATCACTAAAGTGGGCTCCGGGCCCAAACCTAATCGTTATGGTCCCTTTTGGAGGAATTGAGCCAAGACTAAAAAGAATTTTGCAACATGAAACTTTATGTGCTTGCACAGTTTCTCTAATGAACATACATTCATTTGTAAAATTGATCCCCCAGATATCCTCAGTTGCAAAAGTGCAACAGTTGTTTAAAACTCAATTTATCTGTACAACTAAATATAGCTAAAAATATCCCAGAACTGTATTATAGTAACATTTTTGGTGGGAATATACTGATATTCTAAATCTCACAACAAATCTGACAGGTAAATATTTGTGATATCTTTATCCTCCATTTCTACAGCTTCTAAATACTGTATGCACATACACAAATTTGGGGCATGTTTTATGAATGTGGCATTAATGCACTTTATCCACACAATGGGCCACATTTCAAGAACTTTTCTATTCCTTTCTGTCATGATTTTGAAATAACAACAACAACAACAACAACAATAATAATAATAACCATTATTATTATTATTATTATTATATAAAAACAAAAGACATTAATAGACTACAGTACTTAAAAGCGTGGTTAGAAAAACTGTATTTTTCATCATCTTAATAAAAAAAAATCTTGCCATCAGTAAAAATTTGATTAAAGCAAAAAAACTAAATAGATTTTTTCTTAAATAGTAATTTTTTTCTTCTGAGGTTCAAGAAAGTTCAAGTTCATTGTTCTGACTTTTCAATAGTTTCTTCATCATTTCACTTATGTGGCCTATAAATTCCTACTGCAATTTTAAATAGTGAAGTACATTTGTGGTTTTATTTTTATGTTTATGAATTTATTTAGGTTAATGTTCGTAAAAGAATTATCATATACATATACATCTTTGTGTGTAACAGAGTCATTGATACCAATTACTTTTTAAACTTTGCAAAACATTTCAAATGAAATCTAATTAAATTATTTGTATAGCGCTTTTAACAATGGACAATACAGAAGTCCAGGTCTTGATCTAGATCCCTATTGCCCCTTCTGGGGCAGTGGTGGCTCAGTGGTTAGGGCACTGGGCTACTGATCAGCAGGTTGTGGGTTCAAGCCTCAGCTCTGCCAAGCTGCCACTGTTGGGCCCTTGAGCAAGGCCCTTAACCCTCCCTGCT
>JAOUQW010077300.1:0-13082 GCA_028565825.1 Olivaichthys viedmensis
ATAACGCTCAGACTGACGGTGTAGAAACACGACAAGACTTCGCAACGATAAACTGAAACCAGGGGGTATTTAAACATGAAGGGAAATGGTATAATTAATACTAATACAGAATGTCTTAGAAAACCAGAGGGGGCGTGAACAGAACTAAAACAAAAACACATGACAATCACAAACACGGAAGTGCGCAGCTCGCTGGAAAGTGCGGCGCGCACTATAAGCGGGAGACCGCGGCGGGGAGACGTGACAGAACCCCCCCCTCTACGCGCGGCTCCCGACGCGCCAAACAGGCCCCCCACGGGGGCCCTGGGCCCGTGGGCCGAAAGTCTGGGTCCGGCGGCGCAGGCAGTGGTCGCCCGAGAAGCGGTGCGACGCTCGCCCCAGTGTCAGAGGGTGGAGAGACGCCTTCCCCTGCAGGAGCAGGAGGCGCTGAGACGTCCTCGGCAGGTGCAGGAGGCGCTGAGACGTCCTCGGCAGGCGCAGGATGCGCTGCAACGTCCTCGGCCGGCGCAGGATGCGCTGCGATGTCCTCGGCTGGAGCAGGAGGCCCTGCGACATCCTCGGCCGGAGCAGGAGGCGCTGCGATGTCATCGGCAGGAGCACGATGCGCTGCGACGTCATCGGCAGGAGCAGGAGCGGGCGGCGGCTGCGCTGCGACGTCATTGGCGAAGGCAGGAGCAGGATGCGCTGCGACGTCCTCGGCAGGAGCAGGAGGCGCTGCAACGTCATTGGCGGAGGCAGGAGCACGATGCGCTGCGACGTCCTCGGCAGGAGCAGGAGGCGCTGCGACGTCATCGGCAGGAGCAGGAGACGCGACGACGCCATCGGTAGGAGCAGGATGCGCTGAGACGTCATCGGCAGGAGCAGGAGCAGGAGACGCGACGACGCCATCGGCGGAGGCAGGAGCAGGCGGTGCGACGACGCCATCGGCAGGAGCAGGAGCGGGCGGCGGCTGCGCTGCACGTCATCAGCAGGAGCGGCTTGACTGTATACCGGCAGAAGAACTCTACGTGCTGTTGAAAGCCGACGACCCGGCAAGGCTGGCTGTAGATTTCGCCGTGGCAGATGAAGCCGCAGAAGAGAGGGCTGCTGTGCGACGCCGAAAAGACCGACGGAGGAGAAAGCCCGAACCAGAGGAAGACAGCCCAGTACAACCCGGTGCCATGGAGGCAGCGAGCTGGGTGGAGCTAGGCAGAGAGCTCGAGGAGGAGTAGCAATGGAGCAGCTTCCTCGCCACCGCTCTGGCGCAGGTCGCCACCGCATAAGCTGCAGGTTGGGCCGGGCTGCGCCGAGAGTTAGAGGAGTGGCAGGTATGGATTGACTCCCTTACCGCCTCCCTGGCGTCGCTCATCACGCAGCGGCGCCTCCGAGCCAACAGCAGTCACCGCATGCGCCCCCAGTCACGCCTCCATGGCAATCGCGCTACCGGAGAAATGCAATGGCAGCCCCGCCGCACCTCCGAGCCAGCAGCAGCCACCGCCTGCCGTCTCCCAGTTCCTGGACACCACAGAGGGCGTGCTCCAGTTCCCTGACACCACAAAGGACGTGCCCCAGCTCTCTGACACTGCAGAAGGCATTTCCCCAGTTCCCTGATGCTGCGCAGGGCGTTCCCCAGTTCCTGGCCGCCACAGAGGGTGTGCCAGATGCCCTGACACTGTGGAGGACGTGCCAGAAGGCATTCCCTGATGCCGTAGAGGAAGTTTCCCGGGACCCTGACACTACAGAGGGTGTTCCCTGCGTCTCCACATCATGACACTTCACTTTATGCATGCCAACTCTTACAGTTCTTCTAACCTTCTCTGATAGGGAAACACTCTGTTATAGGGTTTTACATAGAACCCCCATAGAGACAAACCAAAAAACTGAGTGCAGGCTATACTCTGCTGTTTTCTGTCCTAGAAACTCTTCTTTGGAGTGCAGTTTCGATGTACACTGTCACTGTCCCAAACCAATTTTCTTTTAAGGGGAGACACTACAGGTGAATGGGGTAATAAAAAAAATAAAATAAAACTATCACAATCAATCTTTGCCAGTTGATTGCTGATATTCTTACAAATATTTTATGTATTTTAAGTTTTTCAAAATTGACATTTATTTATGCAAATAAGGCTTTATGTAATTAAATATGCATAAATCTCCATACCTAATAAAGCCAAAAATCTAGTCTTCAGATGATGTTAGAATTAAAATGTTTATTTCATTGTGAAGATACTCTCAACAGAAAGACGTTTACAGAACAGTTTGTTGGCAATTATTATTTTTTATTGTTTAATCAAGAAAACACCAAGTGCTGTTAAAAAAAATGTTTTTTTGGTAATTTTTTGGTATGAAATCTAACATAAATCCTACAGTTATCAACATTTTGAGAAATTCCTCTGTAATATCCTTCTAAATAGGCTTTAGATTGAACATGTAAAATTTCATGAATGCAAGTAATCTAGAAACTGATTTTTGGTTCTGAATATAGACAAAAAGTGATTTTGCGAAAAATGATTTTAAAAATGCAATGTAATTTCATGAGTTTCCACTCGAGTAAGTGTGGTTTATAAGGTTTATAAAGGAAATTTACATATGTGTCATAATGACACATGCATTTACATATAGATCAGGGAACAAGCCTTTTAGGGATATATGACATGATTGTGCCAAAGGGGGCGCAGCTAAGCCTTATTTAAAGTTGCTAAGTTTTAAATAATGCGGTGGTCGCGAGTGGACAAAAACAGTGATGTAAACATATTTCTGTTGAGTTTTTACATTTTTTATCACTACATTGTAAGAGAAGATTGTTATCGATTAAATTCATCCAAAAAAATGAAAAATGTTTGATGTGATCAAAATCGTCATTTCTACCTGTAGTGTCTCGCCTTAAGTTTTCTTGATGACCCTGACTTTTTAGAATGACACTAGCATTTAGGACACACTGTGAGACTGCTAACAGGGCCATTTAACTGAGTCATCATAAATGAAGAGTGGCCATGATCCATCTAATGCAAAAATAATATTCAGGGTCGGAGTCTCTGACCTGAGTATGTGACGAGAGCACTATCGCGTTCATTTTATCAGAAGATGCTGTTCATTTCCTCAAAGCAAATTGAGTAGCGATGCCCATTGGATCAAAAGTGCACACTTCACTCTTAGATAAGTCACCCTGAATGCAAGAGCTTTGGAGAAGCGCCCTCAAGGCGAGCACTTCGCCATCAGAGATGTCCCACATATAGTTGAGTGAGTAGAAAACACACAGTACTTCAAAACACGCTCTTTGCAAATGTAACACTCTCTCATACATACACACACAAAAACACACAAGCACAGGAGGAATATGAGGTTGAAGAGTGCACCCCCGCTGCGCCTATAGAGAATGTTTCCTCAGAGATTCCCTTTGAAGTGAAGAAGTGGGTCGCTGATGTAAAACAGGCCCAGATGAGTGCACGTGTTTCAAATATTGCATAATACACAGTTCAAGTACATAAAGTTCTGGGTGCATAGAATCAGACCCCAAAGTCTAAGTCCACTACCAAAAATGTGTTTTATTTCATAAAAGTACTACAGTTTTGTAAAATTTTGTTCTTTTTAAACCCAATTTTCTCACAATTTAGAACAGTTTTGAACATCATAGGGCAGCTGAACATGCTTGGAGACAACTGCACAGTTCTGTATACATGAGAGAACAGACACCTGCGATTGGATAACGAGAGAGGAAGGCTTTCCTTCCTATCCAGATTGCAGGACAGTTATGCTGTCTTGGACAGATGCCTGTGGCATTGTCAGGTTTTGAACTAGCAACCTCCCAATGATAGGATCAAACCTTAGACAGTTGTTCCACTCAGGAGTCCCATTTTTTATTTTTATTTTCGAAATATTGTGACAATCTTATTTCATTTAAATTGTAACACTTGTACATCAGATCTTGGGTGATATTTGTATATGTCAGAGTATGGCAATTGCCATACCCTAGTGTTGGGACAAACTGGAAAAATATGAGACAGATGTGGATGGGTGGATGGATGGATGAATGGAATAGGGAAATTTGGGCAGTACACTAGCCAAAGAAAATGGGACATTAAATATACAGAATACATGCACCTAATTACACATATTGCACATACACACAGTGCAGAGACATCAGTGCACAAGCAAGACAAAGTGCAGAAACACAATGTGTGTGGGATGTGAGGTACTGGGTTTAATGTGAGAGCAAAGAACATTCACATTTGTGCGTGTGCAAAATTAAATGTGCAAAGACATGTGCAAAATTAAGCAAACATTAAGTAGTGTTTTGCATATTGTTCATTCTGAGAAACAGGAGGAGGCATTGTGGAACCTGATAGCAGTGAACAGAAAATATCTCCAATAGCGCATCCTTGAGGACCTTGGTGCAATGAGCTGGTGGCTAAGTTGCAGAATTGTTCAGAATGTTCTCCAAAACTGCTACTATCCTCTTTTCCAGTTTATTGAGGCACTTGGCGTCCCCTGCAGTGATGCTGCCCCCCGGCATAGAAAATATCGCTGACTGAATAGCCCCAGTAGCCTGCTGCACACAAAAGCTTACATTGAGACTCCTTATAAACAAGAGCCTGCTCTGGCCTTTCCTGTACAGCGCATCTGTGTTGGTTAGATTTCCAACCCTAAAAGATTGTCATACATTCTCACTCTAAGCAGGTGCCATGGAAGCTTATGGCCACGTTGCATTCTCACTAAACAGAAAAAAACAAACCAAATGGTGTGAGAACAGGATATTCAGATATATTTCAGTTTCATATAAGAATTTCTCACACATCTAGACAATGGATTTGTCTCCATTTTAAATAATGGATTGTTCAAATAATAAAGATTGACTGAGTAAAATGTCTAAGTGTTTGAAAAGTAAAGGAAGGTAGTTCTTGGTAGTGCACTGAGACTTTTGGGCATGATAAAAGTGGGCTCTATTCTAAATGCAGGCGGCATCTCCTTCCAAGAATTACTCGTCATGTAGGTGCATTTCATAGTTAAACACAAAGAACTTGACAGCTCAAAAACTGAATAACTGTATTTATTGAAACACAGGGTTTGATATTTTGACTTGCGCAGGTGTCAGGTCATGCAATCACACACTCTGTAATTTCCATGCCTATTGACTTACAATGTGCCGGATTGTTTCCAGAAAGTGATGTGAGATCGTTCTCATTGCACAGCTGTGGCGAGATGAAGCCGTCTCTCTGACAGTTTATCAGGATCCACGCATCCAGTGCTGCCTTTCCATTGTGTGTGTGTCACAACACTGCTTCCTACACAGGCATGTGTATACATCTGTCAGGAGTTCAGAACTGCTGGCAGTTCAACTTTACATCATTCACACACAGAGACATACACAACTGACACTTCAAAACTACAGAAGTATACATTGTTTTGGAGTTACACTGCAGTATATTTATAGTTACACTAACTTTACATGGTCACAGCTTCCTGTCCTTGTTAACTCACTCTGTCTGGTGTTTGGTTCCTTTTCTGATTGTGTTTAACTGTTGCTTGTTCCCCCACTTTAGTTTGTGTATTTATACCCTCTGTGTTTCCTTGTGTGTTTGCAAAGTCTTGCGCATGTTTACTTCAGGTATGAGCTATAGTTACTTGTTCCTGTTTATTGTGTTTTTCTTTTCCCTAGTTCCCAGTTCCTTGTTTATAGTGTTCCCTAGTGTAACAAAAATAGTTCACGCTGTCAAATGTTAATGCATTAAAGAAAACTCCAGTGTTTTTTCCCAACCTAATCTACTGCATCTACAGTGTACGTGTGCTTACCATGGACAAGATTTTTATCCTTATATATGCACAATTACTGTACAGTTATGTACAATTATTTGTAAACATGGTATTAGCTTCCACTATTATGCTGATGACACACAGCTGTGTGCTTCAGCCAAACCAGATGACAGACACCAGCTTTAAAAAGTTTAGGAATGTGAAAGGACATTAGACACTGGATGCTGCTTAATTCAGACAATACAGAAGTACGTTTATTAGGGTCACTAGGAGCTTTCTGATTATATAGTAATGCTTGATGGCCTTTCAGTTGCATCATGTGCAGCATTGAAAGACCTTGGTGTGATTATTGACTCTGGTCTCTCATTTGAAGCTTATATAGATAACATTATAGGGACAGCCTTTTTCCATCTCAGAAACATTGCTAAGATAAGAAATATATTGTTACAGGATGCAGAAAAGTTCATGCTTTTTTTACCTCTAGGTTGGACTGTAATTCCTTGCTGTCTTGATGTTCCAGTAGGTGCATAAACAAGCTCCAGTTAGTCCAGAATGCAGCTGTCCCATTTTGCAGGTGCGGGGGTGCGGACACAAGCACGAAGCCGCTCAGAACATTAAACATCTTTATTTTTATCTAATAACACACGGGGGGAAACAAACTTAACTCGCCGTGACAGGCATGATGAACACACAGACAACAGGATACAACACAGGACGGACACAGGCGCGTATTTAAACACTTAGTAATCACTAACAAACAACATGCAGGTGGGGACAATCACATCACGGGACAAAGACAAGAAAACAAAACATAAACAAGGGCGCGTGGCCGCGCATGTGGCTGCCATCGTCATGGCTACCGCCACGCTATGTCCCGCGCGCTACAGCCGTGCGCGTGACAGAGCCCCCCCTCTACGGCGCTGCTCCCGCAGCGCCCCAAAAGGCAGTCCTGGGGGGGCCCCGGGTCCGAGGGGCCTACGTCCCTGTCCGGGTGGCGGTCCGGAGGCTGAACGAAGACGTCCACATCGACGGACACCTGGGGGCCACCCACCGCGCTGTCTGGAGGCAGAGTGGCGTCCCCGTTTCCAAAGCATGGGGGTGTGTTTTTATGAATATGCATACATGTGTCTATCGGTGTCCCTCTATAGCTCTCTCTCTTATTCTCTCTCTGTCTCTCTCAGCCTCAGTGTGCTGTGCTGCCCCATCCGCAGCACCTGAGAGCTCTAGATAAGCCCAGCTGTTGCTTGTCTCGGGAGCAGATTACTTTGTAAATGGAGGAGAGTGGAGCAGAGTGATATGGATAAGAGAAATAGGGCTGTGCTGGAGTTTTCTCTATTGTGTTCCAGTGTGCTCTTACATCTGGAATCTTCTGGGTCTCTGGGAGCTCTGAATAATGCAAGGTCATCAACTCGATTGTAGTTTGTTGTAATCAACACTTTTATTGCTTTTATTAAACCATTTTTCTGTCTTATGTCTTAGACCACTGGCTTTCTCACTCCATCTGAAGGACCTAGTGTAGTGTGTGTGTTTATTTTTTATTATTCTTACCTCATCTTTTGAGCATCAGTAGTTGGGGTGACTTCTGCAACATCAATAGAATTAAGTTTGATTCTCACTTGCTAGACCAGAGCCGTGTGCTAAGTTGATTCAATATTTGTTGGTGTATAGATGTTCAGCTGTTTTTCCCATGTTCAGGGAATGCATATGCATGGAACAGAATGTGCCTCTTTAGTCTTTTCTCATCAGTTCTTTGTAGCGCCATATTTGGCCACATTAGCTGTACAAAAGAGAGAGTAAGAGAAATAGAAAGTAGCCTCACATAATAAATATGAAAGAAAATGTTTTATGATCATGAGTGGCATTTGATATTGATTAAATTTCCACAGAAAGTATATACTAATATAAAGTTAGCATCACAGCACAGCAGTTGTATCCATCTGCTCTACCTTATAAAACCCACAAAAATTACCTGACAACTATAATAATTCCCATCTTGTGTCCATTAACATGCCTTACAATTTGATTATAATGAAATGATTTGACCTACCTTGCTCTTTCCCTCCTACCTTTTTCACTGTTGTGCAAATGTATACTTTAAAAATAGAAAATAGTTGCAGAGACATCATTTGTGGGGCGTGAATCAGTTTCTTCCTACAGGCATGGTGTTGTGGATTGTGGTAAATTATGCTGCAGGCTAGGCTGATTTGTTTAAAAGGATGCTAAAAGCCTGGAGTCTGACAGCAAATGTAGTGGCAGTGATGACCTCTGCACCCCTTTCCATTTTGAGTTTGAGAGCCTTTTGAACCTTATTATTGAATATGTTGTTTTAATGAGTGGTCTGGTTTGAACTAGCTTATAGCTTAGTGGTAAAAGAAGCAAGTTATCAGAGGGTTATCGGTTTGAATCCAATGACAGACTGGGGTATTCCTGGTTAGTGACTGGACTGGGCTGTAAACCAGAGTACCAGTATCCTTTTCAAGTACCAGGATTCTAGATGTTTCCAGCATATCATTGTCTATGTTAGATATGTGGCATTGTATATCCTATGTATGACCAGTTTCCTATTGTCTACCTAGCTATGACCAGTGTACAAAGTTTAATAGTTTTTCAAGCGTGTTTTGTTCCAAAACACTGCCCTAAGAGTAAAGATTAAGAGCTCTTGTCCAAAACGCATGGCTCCTATACCATCAAACAGTTATGCAAATAGTATTATGTCTAATTTAGCAGTAGTTCTTCAATATTTAAATGCTTACCAAAGTAACTTAGTTATTGAATTCTTTCAGACTTGCTTTTGACCCCACCTACAATTTTTAAGCACGTCTTAAGCTCCCTCTCATCGGATGCGCTGAACTTGGCTAATCTATCACTTGAACAAGGCATTCATCCCCATGCCGCCTAAAACAGCTATCATAAGGCCTTTGCTAAAGACCTGGACCTCACTGTAATTGAAATAATTGAGACAGTAGTGAGTAGTTAAGTATCTTAGCACTAATAATCTTAATAAACAAACAACTGTCAGGTTTCTGGGTCGATCATAGCACTAAAGCACCACTTGTCAAAGTCCCAAATGACTTCAGAGTTAACAGAGACACAAGCAAATTGTATATTCGAATTCTCCTTGATCACTAGGTCAGTCTTACACTGGTTTCAATCTTATCTAACTGGCCATGAATACATAGAGTATATAGCACTAGGGACATACATTGTCATGTGGTGTCCCTCAAGGTTTAATTTTTGGTCGGCTGTTATTCAATCTCCATATGCTCTCACATGGCAGCAGGATCAATAGATATAACATATTCTTTCATCAAAAAGCTGATTACACACAGCTCTACTTGTCCCTAGCACCTGATTCCCACAAGTCTGTTAGCTCCTTATTGTGCTGCATTGATTAAATCAACCTGTGGATACAGTAGAACATCCTTTAGCTAAACAGAACAAGACAGGTTCTTATAATTAGGAATAAACTGCACGGAAGGCATATGGCAGGCTTTCTTGACTCTGTCTCTGAAAGACAAAAGTCACATAAAAAATCTACGTGTCATTTATTGCCAGTCAGTAGAAATTCAAGAACCACTATTACCATCGCAATATATCCAAAATATGCTAAATGTTTCCCATAGCAAACAGCAAAAAGCTGTGTGTAACAACACTACCTGCTGCACTACCATGCTGCCCAAATAAAACTTATTATTGTTATTGTTATTGCTGTTGGACAATATTATCATTGTTGTGCTGGAGAGTGTCACGCACGCGGCTGTGCTTGTGACATAGGGTGGCGGCCGCCATGGCGACGGCCACCACGTGCGCGACCACGCGCTTTTGTAGTGTTTTAGTTTCCCTTGTCCCGTGATGTTATCCTGTCCACCTGTTTGTCATTTGTGTGTAATCAGTGTAGGTATTTATGCCCTCATGTTCCCCGTCCAGTTTGTCTTGGATTGTTTCATGGCATGTTGTGTAGAGTGTTTGGTAGTGCTTATGTTGAGAGTTGACAATAAATGTTTAAATGTTATTGGCTTGCGCCTGTGTCCTACCTCCGCCACTGCAGTGTGACAGAGTGGGTAAAATGATTATTATTGGTGACTATTACAAAGACTAATTAAGTACTTCTTATAATGAATGGTCTCACTGTGAGATTCTACAATATTTCAGTAGACTTCAACACGTTATGAGCCCCTCTGCTAAGCACAAAGAGAGGTATCAGATCTCCTGCACTTTCTTTCCAGCAGCAGTGCTTGATGCTTGATGGACTGGCGGGGATGCGATGTGCAGTGTGAAAAAGCATTTTCTGGTTTTCTGGGCCTAGTGAGTAATGGCTTCTTATCTGTAGGCCTGTTGGATGATCAAAGTTGAAATAGGGTCAGGCTGAATTAAAAAGCAGCTAATTAAATTTCTCGTATATAAGAGCAAGCTGCTGCCTTTATCTGCTCCGGTGCTGGTTGTCTGTAATATACACCACAAAAAAAAAGGTTAATAGCTTCAGATGGTGGAAATCTGCGCTGTCTCCAGGTTATCCAAATTTCAGGCTTTTCTTGAAGGGCCAAGAAGGCCACACGGTTAATGCTGGTGAAATCCAGATGAGGCTAGACATGCTCCTGCCGGTCATGTCCTTTCCTGAGGCGTTTCTGTTGCAGCCTGTTAGAAAAGACAAATACAGTTTGGTCCTGGCGGAGTGCTTGTTAGAATAAGTCAGCCTCTGAGTGCTTTTCCATTTGGGCCCTGCTGATAGCCTCTGCCTTTGCTTAAAACACACAATATACTGTAAGGCACTGTCTTGGCTTATTTGAAGTCTTTGTCATTTTAGCTCTGGGTTGACCCCATAAGACCTGATAACCCCCTGAGATATGGTACAAGACTTTCAGCAGCCTATGTGAAAGAGATGAACACAATGTTGATGCCAAAAGTATAATACAGATGCAGGGTAGGAACAGGAGACTAGAGCATTTTAAGCATTTCCTGAGGAGAGACTGTCTGTCTCGACAGACATCAGAAATGAAGGAGAGAGAGTGCAAGGGAGAAATATTCTCTCTTATCCTCTATCTTTTCTCTTTTCCTTAGACCTTTTAGTGAAAGTAATTTCAGTGACTACAAACACTGTAGGACTTTGTCAGAGTTGATCATTTCAGTCAAAAGTTCCTTGACTGCCTGTGTTTGCAATATATATATATTTTTGACAAATTATCAATTTTTTACTGAATATCAAAAGAACTCCAACGGATCATTTGGAACGTGTGCCACTTGCCTCTGTGGGGGAAAAAAATCCCACATGTGTCTGATAGAAATCTTCAGATTTTATCAACCTCTTCACCAAGAGATTTTCCCTCTTTCAGCAGATGTTGTGATTACTGAGGTCAAGACACTGATTTGGAGAGTGAACAGATGCAGAGATAGGTACCTGGCACACACTGTATTTTATCTGCATCTCATTTTCTCCTATTGTTATTTCCTTTGGAGTGGTTGTTGAGGAAGATTATGTTTCAGCATGAAGTCAAAGGAGTTGATGGGTGGCCCATTATCTTTGGGAAAGCAGCAGTGATTGATGAGGCCAATCTTAATGGCCAGGAGAGGCAGCCCCAGTGCATATACAATATTAACCCATGCAGATGCACTTTTCTTCTGAACATTTTTAGTGTGGTATGCTGTTACTGACCTGCTATGTTTTCTTGAGAGCCATGTTTGTCTAACTGTGTCTGTCTTGATAGATCTAGGCCAGAAGTCACTCACTTCTTATTTCCTGTGCCCCTCACGGTCACCATTGGCCCCATAAACTGGAGTTGGCAGCCAATTCAACAAATGCTCATGGATAAGGGCCCACAATCGGCTAGAATGGTGATCATGTGGGCAAGGTCATCCTAGGGCCAAAGAAAAGACTAGAATTACTAGATACTACTAAAATTGCTAAATACTCCAATTTTTGAACAGTGGCTCTATTACATCTATTACATTGCCCTGGAGTCTCAAAGTATTTTAGCCATGAAAGGAGATAAATGCATGCAGAGGTACAGGAAATATAATTAGCACTGGAACCGAGAAGCAGTGGAATGAAATTGCTAAATCTTTCTTTATGGGTTTTCAAAAAGACAACAGTGATATCCTTTTCTGGGGTCAAATTACAAGCAGACAATTTAACAAGGGCAAATCCTCACTCAAAATCAAAACTGGGCAGGCAAAGGTTAAAAACTGGCAACAACACAAGAATGAGAAAAAGGAAGAAATAAGGAAAGGGAACTAGACTAGGGAAAGATCGGTTAAACTTACAGGTAACATGCAGGAATTTGCAAAACACACAAGACAAACAAAGGGGTGTAATTGGTCTTGTTAGTAAATAAGCACTAACAAGACCAATAATCAGAGAACAGATGAGAACAAGAGACACATGTGATCATTGGGTATTGACAGGGCAGAGTTGGGGCAGGAGCTGGTGAATCCAGGAAGTAGACTGTAGCAACAACAACAAAAGAAGAAATCAAAACAATTCTATACAGGAAGTTGCATTCCCCTGAGATTAATGTATGATTGAGTCATATGCTAAAGCTAGGGCTTGAGCAGGTGTACAGACAAAGCTAAGAACAGAGATAGACACACTAGACACAGAAACAAAGGCACTCTCAGAACTAGAAACAGAGGCAATGGCACCAACATAGCTATCAACTATAGCATAGACATCATCAGGACTATAAACAGAGATAGATATAATATAGGGCTAAGCCAACAGTGGTCTCTTCAGAGCTTGAAACAAAAACCATGGCACTAACATTCAACAGTAGCAGAGGAACCACCAGGGCTAGAAACGAAAGAGGGACATCTATAGAGTTATCAACAGTGACATTGCAGTATTTGCCATTTTGAAATCGGAGGCTGGGTGGACTTGCAGCGCCACATTGGAGGGTGGAAGGTCAGTCTCTGTGGTGTGTGAAGTAGGACTATCAGAGCGCTGAAGGTTGTACGTTTTGTAACGTTTTGGAAGACCCCTCTTCTTGGCACTGGGTCGAATTAAGCATGCAGAAGGGCTATAAACCAGGACAGGATTTGTTATCAGAGTTAGTGTTCCTGCTCCCTCATAAACATTCCCTGTATGCCCTGAAACCATGATACAGGCTATAGCTGTTTCAGAAAAGTGTCTTCTTCTTTTTTTTAAACTAGATGCTCAAAATAAAATGAGCACTGGAGAAGATACCCCATTTATTAGTAAAGTTCTGTGGTTGATCGTCTGGCATGTCAGTCAAATGGCCTCTTTCTATAAAAGTAGGTGGTTCTTTTCCCCCATTTAATGACTGTCACACACACGCCAGCGGAGCCGGACTACGATTCCCAGAATCCCCCGCGAGACACAGACGAGACGCTTCCTCGTT
>JAOUQW010077318.1:0-13082 GCA_028565825.1 Olivaichthys viedmensis
AAGGCAATACATTTATAGACTCACATTGTTACCTAATCCTCATCAGTTTAGCTTGAAAACGTGCATGAATAAAAATGTGAACAACGGACAGAGGTCCGGCTCTAATAGGACCGAGTATCTTACAACTCAGTCTGTTACCAGTGTGCGAGTGGTAAAGGCCAAGAGGTCACAGAGTGAAGAATCTGTCACTGTGTGTTTAATTAGATGGCCAGGATTGACAGGAGCATGTTAAAGGTTCAATAGTTCATACCTTTACTGTCCTACTGTTGCAAATAATGTGGAAATATATGAAGCACATGATGAAATATAATTAGGAGTGTGATCAAAGCAAGTGTACCATATGTCTGAGAAAAAACATTTGGAAGGACCCAGCTCCATGCCAGACTCCTTTATTATGTTTACACGAACCTTCTGTCAGTCTTGTTATAGAGTGGAGTAAGATCCCACCACACGATCTTACTCCACCACATTTTAGTACTCAGAAAAGCAAACATGGAGAAAGCATGCAGTGTCGCAAGATATTCTGCAAAAAACGTAATGACTTCAGAAGAGATAAAATGAGAGTAAATCTTGGAAGGTGAGCAGAGCTGACGGACGGTGGGGCTAACTAAACGAGCTGAGCTAACGAAGGTTGTTGCGCTTAGAGAGCTAATGGTGCTTGTAAGCAATATAACTAGGTTAATTAACTCTGGTAACTAAGCTAACAAATGCAATGTCGCTAACTAAGTGAGCTAATCGATCAAGCTGAGTTAATAAAGGTTGGTGCACTGACTAAGCAAATTAATGGTGCTTGTAAGATAGCTAGTTAGGTTACCTATCTCCGGAAGCAAAGCTAACGAAGGTCGTGCTGTGACTAAGCGAGCAGAGCTTGCAAAAGCCATGGGAGATTCTAGGAGGCGGGGCTTTGTGTGCATGGACGGGGTCAAAGAGTATACAAATTGTTTCAATGTTATTGTACTTCACCCTGTAACTGCTAGGCACACATCTAGATAAGAAGAACACTTATGTGAGAATGTTGTTCATCCATTACAGCTCGACAGTGCTATGATAACCATCTCTTTCTTAACGTCAGCAAGATAAAAGAGATGATAGTAGAGTACAGGAAGTTGCAGGAGGAAAAACACGCCCCCATACACATCACTGGAGCTGTAGTGGAAAGAGTCAGCAGCTTCAAGTTCCTCGGTGTACACATCACCAATGATCTTACCTGGTCTCTCCACACCGACAGAGGCTCAAGAAGTTTGGACTGGCCCCTAAACATCCTCACCAACTTCTATCTCTGTACCATAGGGAGCATCCTGACTGGTTGCATCACTGTATGGTATGGCAGTTGCTCCGCCCACAACCGCAAGGCTCTCCAGAGAGTGGTGAAAACAGCAGAACTCATCACAGGCAACAGACCCCCAGCTTTACAGGACATCTACCGGTCACGGTGCCTGAGGAAGGCTCGCAAAATGGCATCAGACTTCAGTCGCCCAGCACACAATCTGTTTTCCAGACAGACGTTACTGTAGCATCCAGACATGGACAACCAGGCTAAAGAACAGTTTTTACCTGCAGGCTATCAGGTTACTAAATAGCCTCTAGTCCATTCCCACCACCAGTTTGCCACTAAGTCACTTTTACATGTCTACTTAGTCACTTTAGTACAGTGCTGATACTTGATCTTGTTCTTTGCTTGCTCGCCACAAGCATTTCATTGTACATATGTCCTTGACCCTGTGCACATTTTCAGATTTTGACTTTAGAGCTCCTATTTTAACCAATGCACCTTTAACCATTGTGTTGTCTTAACATTCTGTATACTTTCCTTGTCATAAGGGTCAAAAATTACCCTAAGACAATCTTTATACCCTGGTGGTGTACAGGTTTCATGGAAATATAAACAATAAGGCAGTGTTTCACTTTTTCTAATGTTAGGGTTACTCTAGGAAGAGTCACCAAATTTAAAGTTGAAAAAATATCATTTAGGGGTTTTTCTCTGCTGTTAAACATAGTGGCGGGTCATTTTTGACCCTTAAGACAACACAAGGGTTAAGGATCCATTGAAGCTGAGATGGGCACATGAATGAAAATTTTCTCTTCGATGCAATGGGCTACAATCTCGGCTGTCACAATAATGTAGTTGATTAGCCCTTAGTATGCCATGAACAAACAAACTAACAACAATTATATTTACAAAAAGCTTTTCTGTAGCACATTTGTTGAGGCAGGGCTTAATGTCAACCGTCAAGTCTGCTGTATTTAAAAAAAAAACAGCCCCATGGATGAATTACTCGGGCCGTCCTCTTAGTTCAGACACTCGGCATGCCAAACTGCATATGATCACAGTAGATAGTAACCATGGCGCTGGTCAACATGTAATCTGAGCACACGCGTGGGCGAGGCGTGTGGTTAGTGACACTGCCATCTGTTGGCCTCCTGAAGGACACTGGGTAATAGGTCATCGTGCAGAAATAGACTTGGTACAAGGCAGCTGGCTTTAGCTCTGTTAAGAGAAATGACGCTGGCACTCAGATGGAGGCTACGCTTCCGGGAAGTAGGATATACCATTTGCAGACATAATACTACTTACTGATTACTACTGTGTGTGTGTGTGTGTAGGTGTGTGTGAGAGCAACAAGAACCTAACCATGAAGAAGGTGCAGAACAGAATGTAGTCTACTTCCAGCGGCAGTTAGGAAAAAAAATAATAATAATTTTCCATATAATTTAAATCATCCAACACATGTTCAGTGTCCAAAATTCCTTCCAAATTTTAATCTTGCACTGCACCTGAAAGGCTAGATAGATAACAAGTAAGCTAATGACCACCAAACTGCATGGTGACATATCATGTGTATATAAACAATTTTACAACGTACCACAAAAAGTATGTATTTAAAATGCTAAATATATAAGGAGATCAAGTGACTCCGAATTCAAAATGGCTGATTTTATATTTTTCTGAACTTTTATTCATTTTCATAGATATATATAGATGTTATACATAACATGCCATAGACAGTGTCTAAAACAACATAGGCAGGTCTATTTGAGATAGTTGTATCCAACCACTATAAAGTCAGTTCACACATTATTATTAAATGTCTGGTTTGGCTCAATGGCAACATGAACAGTGCATCGTCTGGATACGTCCTGACCTTCCTTAAGGATGTTTACAACACCAGATCCAAAAAGAGAGCAGTGATGGTCATTGCCTCGATCCTGCACACTGCATCTTCCATCTTTTCCTTACAAGTAGAGGGATGAGATACTGGACCAACAAGACAAAACCAATAAGACACAGGAACAGTTTCTCCCCCAGCTGTTGGCCTTCTCAACTACTGACAACTGACTGTAAAAATCCTGAAACACCAACAGTACAATATTATTGCTGGCTTATGCACTGTTTAGCTCATGGTATTGTTTAAGGCACAGTTTGGAATGTTTAAAAGTGTTTCTATACCTATAACAGTCATATTATTTCAAGGATACATTAGAAAAACTGTGATTCATCATACTGTCATGCAATGGATCTGGCTGGTTTCTACAATTAAGGCTTCTGTTTATATTTTTCTGGGACTCATTTCTGGCCCCAGCTGGAACCTTTTCCTTAAAAGGCACTGGTACTCAACAGCCTGTTCCTATATTGCATACATTTGTACCAGGCTCTTCCTGAACATGAAAATGCATATGCACTGTTGTCTCTTCTATATTTAAATTATTTATTTCTTATTTATGGACAATTATGGACTTATGTCTTTTAACCATATATAATGTCAACAACTAATATTATATTTTATTAAATTAGGGCGGCATGGTGGCGCAGCGGCTAGTGTTGGTGCCTCACAGCCCCAGGGTCTGGTTACTGTCTGTGTGGAGTTTCTCATGTTCTCCTCATGTCTGCATGGGTTTCCTCCAGATACTCAGGTTTCCTCCCACCTCCTAAAAACATGCCGGTATGTGAATTGGCTACACTAAGTTGTCCCTAGGTCTGAATGTGTGTGATGCCCTGCGATGAATTAGCATCCCTTCCAGGATAAAGTGGTTATTGAATATATAATATTATATTATGAAACTTATTCTGACCAGAGCTTAAATTGGGGTTGCTCCCAAGTGAGCTCCGGTACAATGGCATAATGGTGACAATAATAATGATATTGTAGTGGAGTTTCACACAGCTTTATAAAGTAATATAAAGAAATGCTGTAATTGTACAAATGTTTTCCTTCAATCAGTGTTCGTTTTGCTAGTTTAAGGGCTTTACTGTATCATGTAACTTTGCCAGAAAATAATAAGAATATATATTTTTTATATCATTTTGATGCCAAAGCTGACAAACAAGGAACACTGAAAATGTAAGGTCTGGCCACCCAAGTTAAAAGAAGCCCTGAGAACAGAAACAAATATATTGAAAACATACTTTAATCACATTTTTATGATATAAATGTTGAGAACCATATAATAACACATAAATTGAACGGTGCTGTCTCCACATTGTTGACACCCATGAAAGAAGCTTCTCCATCAGGGCTCCTCCACATCCTAAATCCCAATTTAACCCTTGATTCTGATTCCAGACAACATTTTAATTAAACGTTCTATGATCCTGTGTTGTATGTTAGCTTTCCAGTAATAATAACACACATGTAAATTGTGTGCAATTGTCATTGCCACTGAAGTCTCAGGCGCTGATTTACTAAGATCCCAAATGAAGAGCGCGCGTTTGCGTGTTCTGGGCCATCTGTTGCGCGTGCAGTGGTGTGCTGCGAGTGGACATCACGTGCAACCTTGCGGGAGCAAACGATATTTAAATGAGGTTTTTGTGTTTGCTATTTGCTCTCATAGTCGTGGCGAGTTCTCATAGTGAATAAAAATGAATTGTGTCACGTGCGTAATTGCGCGTAAAGTATAACGCTGGTTAAAGGCGGTGAGACGCGTCGAAAATTCTGTTCACAGTACAATATGAACGCCAGGTAAAACAATGTAGACATGAGTGTGTGTCCTGTTTATAAGGTAAATGTGAATTAAAAACCTCACATGGTGTTTTTGAATGCTGCTCGCGTCAGAGGTGCGATGTTTAATATAAAACTACAAAGCGCGGGGATATTAAGTCAAAAGGAACTTTCGCATTATTGTGAAATACTGAGTCATAATTTCACAAAACTTATAAAATGTTTACTAAAATGTTTTTCTGTTTAAATGGCAGAAACGGGCCAAATTTATAACACCTGCCGTTCGATCGGATTAGTATACATACGCAATCCCCGTCCTCTAAGTGACCTTCAGGCTGCAGTCAATCACACTGCAAATCCCTTTTGCATTGACACCGCCATGTATTTTGCACTTTTAGGTAGAAATACCACAAATTGCATATTTATTAAGGCAAACACGCAAAAACGGACAGGACGTGTTATTGTACTCATATGAAAGCTTGCACATTTTTTTTTTTTTTTTACGGGTGTCTTCAAGTTTGCATATGTTTTCACACATGCAAACCTTTAGTAAATCAGGGCCTCAGTCTTGGTTCTTCCAGATGCATCGTGCCCACTTTACCACACTGTGGCGCAAATTGACTGTACGTATGTTGGCAGAAGAGAGTCAATTGCCAGTCTTAAGGCTCATCACATCGAATTGCAGTCAGAAGGGATGCTAATCTATAAAGTGTTTTTTTCCCCCCAGCTACATAGACACAGTGGCCATGTAATTGTAATCCTGTAGTAGATCAGCACTTTGCACTCTGATCACAGTCTTACATTTTACATTTATTCCTTCAGCAGATTCGCTTATCCAAAGTAACCCAAAAGTGAGTCCAAATTGAATCCTAGCACAGAGCTGTTAAAGGTGCCGACAGTGATACAAGTGCTGCAAGATTGAGTTTATTTACCAGAAACAAGTGAAAGATAATGGAAAGATGAGTCGCAACTAAACACAAAGGGTGGAGAAAGTGTGCGTAAGCCAGTGTGCTGCAAACACTAGTCACGAGGCCATCAGTGAAACTATGAATAATATAGTCTTACAAGTCAAGGAAGACTAACTTGCAACTGAATGCCGACTCATACACATAACTGCAACCAGCCAGAGGTAATCAATCACATCACAGGTGACAGCATAGAAAAGAGAACACACCTAGATAGGCGCGCACACATGCATTTAGGGGTGGGTGCCGAGAGTGTTTTAGTATCAACGTTCAAGTGCTCTCAATAGAGCTGAGTCTTCAGGTGTTTCTTGACGGTTGTGAGGAAATCGGCATAACGACCATAATCGGCATAACGATCACTTGCGGAAAGATGGGAAATTCATTCCACAAGTGAAAACAGTCTAATTTCAGACATGGTGGTAGTGAAATTATGTCTCTCATAGTACAACTATGTTTTGCACATGTCACACAGAGTAAGCTTTTTATTTCATAAAACATTTCTTATATTTTAATCCTGGAACAAAACAACATCATATAAAGGAACAAGGCCTTACCATGGTGACATATCTGGGACAATAGTTTTATTGAGCAAGCCATGTTCGTAAGTTGAGGAAAAACTAAACTATAGTTCCTTCTTTCATATTAAATATCAACCTCATATTAAAGCATGTCTTTCAACCATATAGCAACCTATGGTAGTGTCATAAGAGTAACATAACAGTTAACATACTTACAGTATGTACGTATTACAGCAAAATCATGGTAATGGAACCATAGTTACCCCAGAGCACCATAGTAAAACCATGATAGTATTATGATTTAAACATACACTAACATATACTGGTATCGCTTTATACCCTTGTCCAGCTCTGTGAAAGGTCAGTATTTTCTGTTTTAGATCTTTCAATAGCAGTTTTCCTGATGCCATTGACTCTCAACTCGCCTGCTCACAGCAAACTGCTCCAACTTTTCATGAGTAAAATAAGACTTAACAAAGTAAACATGTGTTGACGGTTTTAGGTCATTCGACACCTTAATGAGGCATATTCAAATCAATTAACGAGAGCGCATCAACCTGGACACAAACTTTTAAATAACATTAAATGAACATGGAATTGTTTTGTAGATAAATTGTAAAATAGATCTTTTTGTTTTTCATCCTGAAACCATGGGGGATGACAATATTTGCTCTCAACTGTATACATTGAGTTAGTGGCTTCACTGCCTCCTGCTGATAAAGTCATTTTTGTCTGAAACATCCTGCTTCTCTAGAAACTTTATGAACTACGCAGCAATTTTTTACTATTGCTACATTTATTACTGAAGTACACTGCAGTTACGCCGGATCTAGTAACTAATAAACTGGCAACTCGGTGTAATTCTCCTTTAGTATCTGTACTTGCGTTAGTCCTGAGTCTGAAGTCTTCTTTGAAGTCGATTTGAATGAGAAAAAGAGCTACTCATGTCCTTATCCTTGAGTCCCATTCTTTATGTGGAATTTCCCTTGAGTATTGCTATAAGTCAGCCACCGGAAATAAAAGGTTAAGGGGACATACTCTCACCAATGCACTTTGGGGAAAAAGTAGAAGATTAGAGTTTATGATAACATCACATACTGTATGTTTGAGACGATTTTACGTGATTATGATTATTTTTGTCATATCATACACACACACCAGAAAACGCTGTTCCACACACAGAGACATAAGTCTCTCACAAGTATGCATGCATTACTCACATTTCTATGGCAATTGGTGGACGTTTCATAACAAGTTTGCATAACTGCGATTTACCATCATATGGTTTTCTCAGCCTCGCCCCACTTCATTCTTCACAAATATGCAGGGGAACAATGTACACGTCTTGATTAGCTGCTTTGTGTAAAGAGAAAGGGAAACATGAGAAGGGAATGTGGCTGGCAACACAAACGAATTGGAACAATTGAAGTGGTGAGTATTTGCGGTTAAATAAACCCACCTGAGACGGCACTCATGCCCTCATTGTGTTCCTTTGATGGCCATTATGTAAATGAATTATGAATTATGGTGAGGTTGTTTTTTTTTAATTACCCCAAACACCTTCCTTCTCTCACTAAAAATTCTCACCTCCAGTGCTTACCATTTTGTAAAAAAGCTTTAAAGTCATGTCGGATCCCATTTTCAGAGCGCAAAAGGTAAACTTTAGTACAACATGAGATAATGTCAGTCTGCGTTTCCTTTTAAAATATGTGGATAACGCTTCACATTAAGGTTCCCTTAACTAACGTAATTTACTGCATTAGTTAACATTAATAAACCATTAACTTCAGCATTAATACACTATAAGTAATGTTAAGAACGCAACAAAATAAGTTAACACGTATTCATTGATGTTTTCTTACACATTAACTAAATACATCTGCATTATTTATTCCCTCCATGACTAAAAAGAAGTCCACATAAATGAGCATGAGCTGAACTCATGTCTCTGGGTGTAAATATTGGCACCCACCATTCAGCTTCACTCATTTTGCCAGTTAACAACATTAATTCAGGGATTAGTTCATATTGGTTGTTGTGGGCTTATTTTTACTCATGGATAAAATGATTTGGCTTATTTGGTAAAAAAAAAAAAAAAAAGCATAAATTACAACAAACATGGTGCATAAATGCTGAAGTTGATGGTTTGTTAATGCAGTAAATAATGTTAGTTAAGGGAACCTGAATCTAAAGCGATACCAGTATGTGCTTTGAAATTTTGGTTCACAGCACTGTGACCCCAGGATTCTTGACAAACCTCCTTGGGGCTTGTTGGAATGTGTGTGTACGCCACAAGTGAGTATTGCGGCCACGTGTGTGGTGTGTGTGTGTGTGTGTGTGTGTGTGTGTGTGTGGAAGGTGTTAATGTGCTCTTGTACTTGAACCTACTTGATCTGGCACCTGATCGTTTTTTGTTTTTTTTCCAATATCATCTCAGGCACTTTGATCTAATGTGATGGATCTCGCGGTGAGACCGTCGGCATTAGGGGCTTGACTTTTCCTCCCCATCTGCTTACATTCAGTTCTCCACATACACACACTCATGTACACACACACAAATATCGCAATTGAGAGGAAGATTGAAGGGCAAGAATAGAAGAATATAGCATACCATCCAGAACGAGAACTCTGTAATCACACCAGCCCTTTGAGAAATTGCACAGCACATACATTATACACAGTTGTAGACACAACTAGTGGCCACTGCGTGATAAAATGCTTGCTGATCAGTTGCATATCATTCGATGGAGTAAACATTCTGTACTCATGCTAATCTGGTGACTCATAGTGGTAGGAACAGAACACATCTTACAGTCTGACACAAGCTACATTACAACCACATGGGTCCTTAGAGATACTTAGAAAAAATTTATTTTGGTTAAAAGGGACTGCGGTTCGGGATCTGTGCTAGTGACTGGAAGGTTAGAAGTTCAGGATTGCCAAAGAGCCGCTTCTGAGCCCTTGAGCAAGGCCTTTAACCCCTTAACTTCTCAGCTGTATTGGTGTATGACTGTATTCGGCTCACTTGAAATTTGCTTTGGATAAAAGTGTCTGCCAAATGAATAAATACTTAAGCCAAGACAAACAACTAGCATCATGGAAACATTAGTGTTAACATTCCTACTACTAAAAATGTTGCAGCAACGTCGTAGGAACGTTATGTAAAAATGTTCTCAGAACACCCAGAACAGATTTAACATGACATAACAATCAGCAAACGTTCTGCTAGCCTAAAATTGTTAGCTGGGGAGATGATTCTACTGGAGGTGACATGTTGATCAGCCAAAACTGAAACAAAAGCTTTTCCCATGAAGAATTTCATAGCACTTATACAAAAAAGGGCCATGCCACTGGATTTCCTAGAAATGAGGCCATAATGAAAATCAATACAATACAAGCACACCTTCAGCACAAATCATACTGCGTGTGTTTGTCCTTGTACAGTACATTCCTATGAATGTTTCATTAGTAGATCATATCATTGAAAATCTTACTAAACAAAACAGATGGAATGTTTGAGATGTAGTACATTACTACATGTCATATCAGCTATTCACTAAATTTCCAGGAAATAAAGATTTTTTAAAAACCAAACAAAACCCCACATTTGTTTGTGATACCACCTTGGCAGCTCACTGGGTGATTTCTGTATCCTTATTTTCAGACAGTCTGTCGATAAAAATATAGAGAATAAAAATTATTAAGTCATCACATCACAATTTTTACATCCAAACTTTTTCATCTACACTTTTACGTGAGCCATAAGGTTCATCAGTGAGAGCAATAAATATTTTGTGGTTGTGAAGAACATTTGTTGACTGCCAGTTAGAGGCTACAATATTGGCATGCAATTTGATGAGCCATATCCGGGGCCGATCCGTGAGACAATTCACATCCTGAAACTGAAACAAAACCTTTTCTAATGAAGAACATCACCTATTACAAACAAGAGCCATGCCATTGGATTGGATTTCCTATAAATGAGGCCATAACGATAATCATCAACTACAACCACACCTTTAGCACTAATCCGAGCCTTTCATATGATTGTTCATTTATATCCCTGTGAATCTTCAGCCATCATATGAAAAACCTCGCTCACAATCTTTTAACTATGTATAGAAGTAGCCCAGGAATTATCTAAAAAAACAAAACCAAGAAAGTGTTTGAGCAGACAGACTATTTGATATTATACAGTTGAAGGCAAAAGTTTGCATGCCCCATGGTTTTTAAATGAAAAAAAAGAGAGAAAATGTACCTTTACTTTACAGTTTATCTACAAAAATATATAATTCCAAAATAAAAATGAAATATGGGTGTATCTTGGAGCAAGACAACAATCCTAAACATGAGGCAAAATCAACAGAAAAATATTTTGGAAATAGGTTTTGCCATGAGCCTCTCAGTCTTCAGACCTGATTTAAAGAAGGCAGTATATAACATCATAACAGATATGTCAAGGACAATAGGGAAAGATTGACAATAGGCTAAATCAAGCAATCTGGTTGAGTTAGAACAGATACATCATGAGGTATGTGCAGGAGAGTGGGCCGAATATTACAGCTACGAGGAAAAACTAAAATCTGTTTAGAGGATACGAAAGAGGTTGGAGGCAATTATAAAAGCAAATAGTGGGTACAAGTTATTTTTAGAAAAGGCAAACTTTTGAACGGATATCATTTTGGTTTTTTTTCACTATTAATATCTTAAAATAACTATTTGACCATTTTTGTTACTTGTCTTAATGAAGGAACATCTGTGAAACCTAACACACTAAATGCCTTGTTGCTATAAATCACATTTCATTGTCTTCTTCATTTTGTCCTAAGGGTATACAAACTTTTGCACTCGACTATGTTTCATATAGATTATTTATGGAATATCTGGAAACAAGGACTTGCTGATCTTGTGTTTGTACCATCAGCCTGGCAGGTGACTGCATCATTTCTTAAGACTTTTTCTTCTCTTTTGGAGAAAAGAGATAATTAATGAGAAAGGCTAGGATAATTAATGTCATTGTTAAAAACACATTGGCTTTTTCATGATAATTACATGCTGGTCATATTTTCTTTTTCACTTTCTCATGACTGAGAGACAGGCAGAAAGAAAGAGAAAAGGCCTGAGAAAATACGTTGTTTCCTACACGCATTCCTCACACGGAGACTTGGAATTCCATTGATCAGTTTTCTTAACCTGGTAGTGATTTCATTTCGTACAAATTGAGAAGCTTAGTCTGGGCCTGAATCCTCATTCAAGTTAGGCCAATCATAGTTCAACATAATAACGGCAGAAATATGCCAAATGACATGATCGATTTTAGACAGCAGAGAACATAGTTTCACTAACACACACAGGAATGACTGATTGGAATGATAGAGCCCCACTGAGCTTGTTCCATGAAAAAGAAAGAAAAACAGGGGTGATTGTCGTGATATTTTAGTTGTGCTAAAATATCCCAGTCTACTTTAAAAGATGGCTCTCCTGATTTCCTAATGGAACCTATAAATAATATCCAACCTGTGAAATTCAGCTCTCAACAGAGAATGAGAATGAAGAGAATGGGGTGTTGTAGCGTTGCGCTCCCTCTTACATTTATAGCATTTCGCAGATGCCCTTATTCAGAGCGACTTATAAAAAGTGCTTTATAGTCCCCATCGGAAAAAAAACAGCATCAACAACATACAAATTGACCCCGGTTTAATAATACCAATAGGCTAAAACTCTTTTAGAGTTAGTACAGGTATGAAAACAGAGTTTTTTTTAAATCCAGTGCAGGCTTAGTGCTCACTTAAGTGCTTAGTGAAATAGTTTGAAGACAGCCAGTGACTCAGCTGTTCGGACAGTCAGGGGAAGTTCATTCCACCACCTGGGGGCCAATACAGAGAAGAGTCTTGATGCACGTCTTCTATAAATACACTTGTATAACTTAACATCTACATACCTGTATTATCATTGCAATCTGCATTGGTGGAGCCCACGCTATAACTATCAGATGATTTACTAAAGGTTTCGTATTGAGATTCTAAAAGAAACAAACAGTGGGAAGGAAGCAAACCAATTTAATGTCCCAATGAGCACATCTAATATATCGGCAGAGTTTTTCATAAAATCTAGATAATCATTCATTTAGCTTTAGCTAGTTTATCTTCTCCGTAAATGGTTGTCTGGCTTACAAAATGGTGAAAACTCAAATGTTGCTGTTTGAGCAAAAGGTCCACTACAGTTTTGCTGTGGCATTTTGCCTCTATAGGCTAGCTGTGTTGTAAGGATTTTGTAAATTCCATTGCAGCACTGCTTACTAGCCTGCTAGGCTTACCCTGCTAAACCAAAGTAGAACTATATGGACTGTGGGAAAAGGGCCAATTGATGATAGGTGCTAGAAAAATATAAGCGCGCAGTAAAAGGAAGGAATGCATAAATATTTTGTGTTATTCTGTGTACATTAAACTGTGTACAGTGAAACTGACCATGGTTCCTGGAACTGTGATGAAAGTGTGGAGTGTTTAGTTTGTAACTGCCAGTGTAGTTTAAGCCTGATATTAGTTCAGGCTCAGTGCAGCAGTGTGGGATAGTGACGTTGATGTGGAATAATGAAAACTACAGCAGGGGGCAGATCCTTTTCCCACAAAGCCCCCCAGTTATGGAATAGTCTTCCTGTTAAT
>JAOUQW010077333.1:0-13080 GCA_028565825.1 Olivaichthys viedmensis
AGCTTGGTGGAGCTGAGGTTTGAACCCACGACCTTCTGATCAGTAGCCCAGTGCCCTAACCACTGAGCCACCACTGCACTGTAGAACCCGGAAGTGTGAAAAGGATCTATTGCCATGGTCGCTACAATGATATGAACGACTTGTTGACTGTCCAATCGCCGTACTGCGATCCGGCAAAATAACCCTTGCTGATCTTTTTACTGTTAGGAGAACTTTCGCCCCGCTTAAAACTAAGTAGTTCTGAGACCTCAGAGATTGGACTCATGTGGCACGGCGATGTTTTCTGATCTCATCTCCACAACCTCATGCGCATCCTTGTGTGTTTACTCGTCGCATCAGGGAACTGATTATTATCGTTTGTTTTATGTTTGACCTCCAGGCCACGTCTCCAACCACTGTGTTATTTCAGTGCTTGTCTCTCACAATGTTCAAAAGTACAGAGTAACCCGACAGCTGTTTAAACAGATCCTTTTTTCGAGAGGGCAGATGTCTTCACTGGGCCGAATCGTGTTTATTTCCCATCGGGAGGTATTTTAAACGTTTCGGTGAGACGCTAAGAGAACGTGGGCAAAGCCAGACAGAGTGCTTTCTACTTCTTCACCCCTTTCTCTCTCTCTGATAGAACGTCTTTATCACAGTGTACAGGACTAAAGAAACACTTTACCAGTGGATAATCAATTAAAGCTAATTAGGAGCAGTTAGCAAAACTTAAAATTGTTACTAATAATCAGACTAGAATGACATTTTTATTAACCATGTTAACATTTTATAACAAATGAGTCACTCTAATGAGACTTGACCTTTCTCTTTTTTTTCCAAACGAGAGCTAATCTTAGTGTATGAAATGAAGAAGCTAGGCTACAGATGTGAGTTAGCTGCCTGTCTCGTAGCGAAAAAATTTATTTACTGTTCTAATTAGCAGCCATATTTATTTTCAGAGATTACCAGAAGTTGTGGCCATGGTTACATTTAGCTAGCTAACGTAACACGACCTGACAGGCAGCATGTGTAACACACACCTCGTAGCAACATAAGTCCCGAAAGCCTGTCGGAGGCGCTTGTTCCCAGTTAAAGTTGCTGAGCTACGATTGGTCAATCAATGTGTAGAGGAGGGGCTTAGCTAACTAAATGGTCGATTGCTGCTTGTCACTTATCAATGGAAGTAATTCAAGATGGATGGAAATTGTGTTGTCTCAGAGAGTGAGAAAGGAAAAAAGTCGAAACACATTAAGCATGTCAGCGAGGCGTTAGCAACCCTGATGGACAGATGGTGGCCAGGAAAGAGGGTATTTCTGCAAAAGAAATGTCACGTTTATTGTATCTCACTACAGTAAACGGATTGAGATAAGGCCTCGGTCCGAGCAGAGCCGCCATTAGAGTGTTTTATCTCGCCGCTGCCGCTGTCCTAATCCCCTTTGTGTTGTGGTTTTATTGTCAGTGCTGGTGAAAGTGAACGTCACACACCATTGTGAATGTTGTTTTCTTACCTTCTCGTAGATCATGCGTTATCTTTAGCCCCACAGATCTGCCTGAATAAGCGAAGGTCATGTGACTAGGCTGTAAATTAGCTTTATAAATGGTATCACCACCACCAGATCGCGTGTAAGCCGAATTGTCTGGTGGCTGAGTCTCCGTGGCGTTTGTTTATGGGCTGAGGCAATGGGACAGGCCTGATTGAGGAGGCTTGGGAAAAAAGGAGCGTGTGTGTTGGAGCAACAGCTGGCAGACAGATAATGGGGGTCTGTCGTGGTTACGTAGCGAGCTAGCGTAAATCATAGGAGTGCTAACGGGCCACACGCTCGCCAGTATCGATCTCAAGCCTTAAGCTACGAGGCTTCCTGGAGCTGTTTCAATATTTAGCCGCCTCCCGGAGCGCGAGGTCGAGATCAATATTTAGTCATCAATGCTCATGCATGTGCATCCAGCTATGTGTACACGGAACGTGTGTTTACACACACACACACACACACACACGTTCCTCTCATGCAGAGCTTCACTTCTCTTTGTTAACCTTAAACAGGAAGTTTGTATTTTGAGAGCTTTTTTTGTTAAGTTGTAGACGTGCCGTCATTGCGATGCCGTGTGATGCAAAGGAGGTTAATTTGATATTTACCTCCTGGTGTGGAAGTAGTTTACTCTACTAATACGCTCTTAAGTGGAAGAGCTTTCATCTTGGTTGGAGGGCAGCTGTTGTTCTGTTCTTTTTCTCCCTCATCCGTCTTTTCTGTTAGGATGGAATGTGGGAAGAGATGGACGCTGTGTACCACCCGTACCGCAAGTCTCTGGATGAGGAGAAACATGTAACACACAGCAATTTTACAGATTAGATTTTACAGCAATACAACCGCAATGTTTATTTTAAAATCCCGAATCTCAGCGATGATCAGTAGAAGTAATATTGATGGAAATTGGTTCTTCTCGGTTCTTCTCCTGATAACAGGTTGGAGGGGAAATAAGAGATAAAGGAATGAGATGCCACTAACATCACCTTTTGGGTCGATTTGCAAACGCCAATCATTTGTTAAAAAACACTTTTATTTCTTTTTGTTACTCTTGAGATCAAAATTACCTGAACATCATCTCTGTAATATAAATAAGATTTTTACAATGTGGTCCTTTTGCAAATTCGTAATAATTTTCACAACTCAATTCGTATGAACGTTTATAAAGGTTAAGGTCAGGGTTAGGGGCGAGGTTAGCGTACCTTTTCTTAAGACTTCGTTTGTATGCAGTCGAACGAAATTTTGAATCTAACACATTGACCTCGCTTGTCCAAATTTGTCCAAATTTCCCACAAGATATGGCTGGATTAAAAAAACAACAACAATTATTTTATGCTCGAGCACATAAAGGTTCATGTTGAAAAAATTATTCTTAGTATTCCACTTTTTAATAAATAAATAAATAAATAATAAAATGGGCCATTTTGATCCAAACACAATATAAGCAGTCAAATACTGAGGTAAAACTAAAGGATAAGCGAGCCAAGCAAACCCCCAGGCAAAACAGTTGTCAAGCTGAGGATATTCATTCGCGTAAGATTTGTTTACAGATGAAGCCTCATCAGCGTAGAGCCTCACTGACGTAGAGCCTGTGAACATGTTTTTACGATATAGTGCTAATAAAGTGACAGCACAAAGCCCCTGTGTATTCAACTGACCTTTTAGTGGAGAGCTGCCCCTCCGTCATCACGCAAAGTTGGACAACCGTCAAACATGTCTGCAAGCATTAGCATGAGCATTAGCATGTACATCAGTATGAGCAAAAATTACCTGTTGAACCACAAAAATACATATGCATTAAAAGCGATATTCTGTATTAAATACACCACTACCAATTACCCGTTGGCTTTAGTGGTCGTTAAACAAAATATTTTATTTACTCCGGTTTCCATCCTGACGAGTAAATTTCGAGCTGAAAGAAATCGCTATGCATTGTGGTACTTTAGTACGGAAGTAGTGTACATCGGTTGTACACTGGCTTTACGGTGCACTATGAGTAATAATATCGTGAACTATCCAGGGAATTATAATTTGTCCACTGAGAATTTGGACAACACTTCAAAATGTCTGCACCCCAAATAGTGCACTATATTCCGTGAATTCAGACACAGAACTGGTCCCGGCACTCTGAGCAATACCCATCATCCTCCAGCCCGAGATCGTCCTCCACTGAGCAAATGGAATATCGCAGTAATACAATAGTGGGTCGTCTGGGAGGTATTTGGTGGGGATGCCAAAGGGGATTTTTGCTTACGGCCCTCAAAAGTTCAGAAATGCAGTTGGTTAAACGTGTCCTGTATGTTGTGTGTTTTAGTGTTTGGCCTTGAGGTTGCAGTGACTCGGGCTTCAGTGCTGTTATATTGTTTATAGAGCTCTTATTTCCCACAAAACAGAGCTCTTAAATTTACTTGATTAAGAAAAAAAAAAGAGAAAAAAAAGTACATTTATTCAGCTAACATATTTGAATGAACCAATTCCAAAGGCCATTACCATACTTGCATATAAGTTTTCCGAGCTTCTTTTAGTTTTTTCTACTAAAACTTGCCATAAATTATCAATAAAATTCTGAATCTCCATATTTCAATGTTAAATCATACACACGCATGCCTGCTAAATTCAAAAGTTGTTTAACTTGAACAAAAATGAGTTATACGTCCTGGCTTGCAGTTTGAGTCACTGTCATTTTGTCCTGAGCACACCATCAGGGCTAAAGCAGCTAGTTTCTAACAGAGTGTGTGGTGTGTGTGTGTGTGTGGTGTGTGTGTGTGTGTGTGCGTGTGTGTGTGTGTTGAGGTGCTGATGGTGGAGGGGATTAGCACGGCCGCTCTCTCTGAGACTTTCACAGACTGTGAGCGCTCGTTAAAGCGTCTCTCCTCCGGGCCGAGGCTTTTATGTATTTACTGGAGTCGCGAGGCAAGTAAAAGCAGCGGCCTCGGCCCCAGGGGTTCAGACGGAGATCAGGTAACTCTTTCACTGTGCCACTGATGGTCATGCACTCACATAACTAATTACCATTCAATCAGAGGTTACCTTCAGAAGTGAGAAATACACCAGAATTCAGTTAGTCTGTGACAAACTGGTCCTGGAGTCTCACTATTCGTATATGATCTGGGGCTGACATTTGATATAAGACCGCACGGTACTTCAGTTTCCAGTTCTTACTGTTCTCAACAAACTGTTCCTAACTTCTCTCTCTCTCTTTTATTTTTCCAAATGTTGCATGTGAGATGTTGGTTAAGATTCATCAATTAACTGTTATCAGGCCTGACATTTATGTTCATCGCCGTAAAACTAGCACTATAACTATCTCACTGTTAGCTTAGCTAGCCATCCTCATTCTGGAACTGCAGCTGCCGACTATTGCCTTTTTATAAAAACATTTTTTTTGTTTATTTAATAAATTACGTTTTTCTCAAATGTTATCAAATTGCTCTGGAGTTGCACTAAAGCCCCTTTCACAAGGAGAAGAAAAGTAGCTCAGATAATCTTACCAAAAGGAACCAAAAATCTAGCTCTGGAGTTATCTAGCAAGGAAATCTACAAAATTAATAGTGTAATTAATGTGACACACTGTTATTGCTTTAATAACTCTGATCCTATTACACTGGTTAACTCTGGTTCTCATACCTGTTGTAGCATAGAAAGAATATTAAGAATGAAAGAAGACATGGTGAATGGAAAAAGAAATAAGGAGAGAAAAAATGAAGACAGTACACAGAGAAAGAATGAAGAAAAGAAAGAAAGAAAAACAAACAATGGAAAAAGGGAAAAAAGAAGAGAAGAAAGAAAGAGAAAGGAAGACATTAAGGGAGTACAGAGTGAGAAAGAGAAAGAAAGGAAAGATAGAGGGAAAAAAAGAATGAATAAAAGAAAGAAAAAATAACAGAAGAAAAAAGGGAAAGAAAGAAAAGAAAAAAAGAAGGGAGAATGAATACAATAAATGAATGAAAAGGAAAATTTAATACACAGAAACACAGAGAGAAAGTATGATGATGAGAAAGAGAAGAAGAGATGAAGTGAGCATCAGAGAGCGAGGAGGGAATGTAAAGAGGCAGAATAGTGATAGAGTGATAGCATGATAGAGTGGTAGAGTGATAGAGAGGCAGGTAGCAGGTTGGACAGCTGTAGTGTTGCTGGTGTCTTTGACTCAGTAATGGTAAGTAAGGTCAGGTTCTTTATTGTCATTGCACTATCAACGGAATTTTGTTTAGCAGCAATCCAACCAACATGCAATTACAATAATATACAGTAAGATGTAAACAGAAAACATACTTAAAAAGATAAGGTGCTTATATAGATATTAACAATATATGTATTATATTTATAGATTTAACAATAAATTAGAAAAGATGTGGATATAAAATAAGAAAATATGTAATAGAATATAAAACAGTAAACAGTATTTGTGCGTTTGAGGTAGGATGTATACAGTATTTAGCCAGAGGGTGGGTTTGTGTGAAATGTCATGTAAACATTGAGAATGGGACCAGGGTGTGTTGTCACCTTAAGTCCTACTGCGCTTATTTTTAGGGGCCGAGATTAGGTTTGTTGGGGGGGGGCAGACAGTCTGGTAACAGCTCTGGGGAAGAAGCTGTTCCACAGTCTTGTTGTGCGGGTGCGTATGGACCTGTAAGGGGACGAACAGGGCCTTCTGCTGAGGGCCCTCTGGTAGCAGCGGCTGGTGTAGATTTGCTCCAGGTTCGGGAGTTTCACTCCAATGATACGCTGGGCCGTCTTCACCACCCGCTGCAGGTCTCTCCGCTCAGCAGCAGTGCAGCTAGCAAACCATACTGTCATACAGTGGGTCACTGTGCTTTCCACAGTGCTACGGTAGAAGTTGATCAGGAGTTGTTGTGGTAGGCTGGCTCGTTTTAATGAGAGTTTAAATCCAGACGCTGCCCCCATAATGGATCTGTGGACTCGGGAGAGGTTCAGTACTGATCCAGCTATCCACATCCCTTGCTCTCTCTCTTCCTCTCTCTCTCTCTCTCTCTCTCTCTCTCCCTCTTCCTCTCTCTTTCTCTCTCCCTCTCTCTCTCTCTCCCTCTCTCTCTCTATCTCTCTCTCTCTTCCTCTCTCTCTCCCCCTCTCTCTCTCTCCGTGGCTTTGAAGTGAGATCAGACGGCTGATTGGGTGGATCGTGCTCACAGTAGCATGTGGTGTAAATACAGTAAGTGCACATTATTCACCTCTCCTCCACTATCAGCACATACAACACACGTGGAATGTTGCAGAAAAAGTAGTGGAAACACTTTCGACAGGAAAATTACTGCATTTACACTGATTTAGTTTCATGTGACAGGATTTGGATCACACGGCTCTTCTATGACAAGCAGGACAGGGACAGGGCGGTTCCGACGGGCCGAGGGGGAAACGAGAACCTTCTTAGTTTAATTCTAGAAAATAATGTCTCATTAAAAAGAGCAGTTTTTTGTAGTGTTATGTGATCAGTGGCTTCATTTCTGCACCGTCGTCTTTGGATGTTGTTCCCTGTGGAGGTTCTCTGAGACAGAAGACTGATTAATAAGAAAGTGTGCAGTATTAATCAGTTCTGTTTCTGTCTCTCGTCTCTGGAGATGGAAAATTCAGGGAAGCCACACAAAGTTAAACACGGACACGGATTTGTGATGAACATGAAATTCTTGATAGAAACGTGTCAAACACGACTTTTTTAATGAAGCAGAACTTAATGCAGGAAGTGATGTCATTACATAAAGCAGACATTTATTAATTCACAAACATTTTATTAATGCATTTTTATCTCTTGCATTATGGGCATAAAGTGGATGGAAACATACAGTAGCTTCCTCTCTTCTTATTCTCACACCATATTTTCGCTTTCTCACTCTGCCTCTTCATCACTTTGTTTCTCTCTTTCTCATGGTCTCTTCCTCTCCGTCTGTCTCTCTTTTTTTTAAACTTTTTTTGCTGTCGTCTTCTCTTTATGGTTCTCTCACATTATAAAAGATTATCTCACATCTTTCTCCCTTCCTTTCTTTCTCTCTATCTCTCCCTTTCTTTCTTTCTTTCTTTGTTTCTCTCACTTTATTTCTTCTTTCTTTTTCCCTTTCTATTTTTTCTTTCTTTTTTCTTTCTTTCCTTTCTTACCATCCTGCCCTTCCTTCCATCCTTTCTTTCTTTCTTTCTTGTTTTCCTTGTTTGTTTTTGTGTTTCTCTCTTCCTAACTCTCCCGCTTTCTTGCTCTCTCTCTCTCTTGTCTCTTCTTCTCAATCTCTCATTATTTCTCTCTCCCTCCATCACAAGTCATCAGCTCTGGTAGACGATGAAAACACACGACGAGGAAGCGCGGATAAAAGTGCGGTCGCGGTTCTTTATTTTGCAGCAGGCCGTTGTGTTCACCTCGGATTGACACAAAAATGGCCGTTTGAGTTCCTGTCGTCTCCTCACACAGGATCTGTACGGAATGCGAGCGGAGACGCAGACGTCAGGGTTGCATCCGGTTTTCCCTCGTGAAGAGACTCGGAGGGACCACGGGAAGGGACAGCGTGTTATTTTTGGGAATGACCCTTAAAAACCTCTGTGCACCTGCAGAGCCACAAACATCTGGAGCTGCCATTAGTGAATGATGTGGAGCTGTTGTTCAGCTGTAATGATGTCCTTCTTTTTAAACATAAGACACTAAAGGCACAGAGGCTGTCCTGTGTGTTCGAGTCGTCCCTGTGTGTGTGTGTGTGTGTGTGTGCAAGTGTGCAAGGCGAGCGCACTACCGTTATTCCTCATGCTTATTATTGTTATTACACACTTTTCAACAATTAATACAGGCCGAGCCACTTAACATACAGATTCTGTTTAAATCTGTGTTTCAGTGAGAGCTATCTGTGGATTTCTGGCTTTTATAAACTTTATACTTTTTAAACTATTTCAGATTAAAGTGTGAAACTTTTCCCATTGAAACACATTGACGGCTGATGATGTCATTATGGGTGTTACAGCAGCCGACCAATCAGCAGCTTCGCTTCAGCTCTCACTCAGTGGAACTGCTCACTAAAGAGAGAGAGACACTCCTCTATCCCTTCTTTCTTTTCTGCTTTCTTTTCTTTCCTTCCTTCTTTCTTTCTTTTTTCTTTTTTTTCTTTCTCTTTCTTTCGCTGACTTTTTCTCTTTATGGTTTTCTCACTTTATTTCTTCTTTCTTTTTCTCTCCTTCTTTCCCTCATTGTCCCTTTCTATCATTCTCCCTTTTTTTCTTTCTTTCTTTCTGGGTTTTTTCTTTCCTGCTTCATTGCTTTCCTTTTTCCTTCTCTTTTTCTTTCTTGATTCCTTCTCTTTCTCCTTCTCTCATTTTTCTTTTTTTTTCTTTCTTTCTTGCTTTGATGCTTTCCGTTTCTTTATTCATTTGTTATTCTCTCCCTTTTGCTTTCATTCTTTTTTTCCCATTATTTCTTTTTCTTTCCCCTCTTCCTTCCTCTCCTCCCTCCTTTTTCTTTCTTTATTTCACTTTTTCCTTGTTTGTTTGTTTGTTTGTCTTTATCTCTCCATTCTTTTTCTTACATTATCTTTCGTTTGCCATTGCTCAACTTTCTTTCTTTTTTAAAATTCTCTCCTCTTCTTTTATTTTTTTCCAGTTATTTTCTTTCTTTCTTTCTTTCTTTCACTCTTTCATCCACTCATCACTTCAATCATGAACATCAACACTTTCAAACGGTTTAGCTTAGGAGAGCTTATTATTAAACGTGTATCTTTTTAAAAACTTTTATCTTTCTTTTATCCCTTCATTACTTTCAGCTCTTTGCAAGTTTATGATTTCCTTCTGGAATGAGAGTTGATAATAATCACAGATACATAGGCCATATATTTGCAAACCCTTTTTTCCTGAATGTAAGATGGAAGTGTGTGAGTTATTTGGAATTTAAAAGCAAACTGTGTAGGTTGACGCCCTGTGGTTTTATATGATCTGCATTTTTCACAAATGCATTAATGGCCCATGGCTGTGTAGTATAATGTACTTTTTTTTTTTAATTCAGCTTTTATTAAGTATTCGAACGTGTTTTAAAGCTTCTTTGACATCCAGGTTTATAGTTTGGTGGATCAAACCCTGTATTTTTATAGAGTTGACCAGCTGAAAGGTAAAGGTCTGTACATGACCCCACCCCTGGGTATGTGTTTTTCTGTGTATGTGTGTGTGTGTGTGTGTGTGTGTGTTTTAGTCGACATTTTGAGAAGTGTGTGTGTTTGTCAGTGAAGGACCCCTAACAAACCCACTATGAACCCCATTGGGAATTCCGGCACGTCCCAGTCATAAATCAGGCCTCTGCTAATTGGTGGGCTAACAACACTCCAGCAGTATATAACCTTTTATGTGTCTCCGTGTTCTTTATTACGTTGCTAACGAGGGGCCGTACATCAGCGCGAGACGGCAGAAGTGGACATAAAAACATCGCCGCCTTCCATTGGATTCGACGTTTTGACACGCAGTACTTTATCTGGATAGGATCCTCTTCGTTTGCATGCGGTAATTAGTATGCTAATTACGCTAATTAGCCCAGGAGACCACACAAGCACTGTCGCGTTAAATCAGCCACTCTGGTTATGACTCGGCGAATCCAGCCGTCGGAGCGTGCCTGTGTTTTTCCGAACGAAGTCGCCTTTTCCCACATTTGGTTTTGGTTAATTGCGCTGGGCTTGTAGCACAAAAAGTACACACCGACACTCAGACTGCAAATTGCATCCAGATACACACTGACTGGTGTGAGGAGCTGCTTACTGCCAGAGCTTTTAGACATACAGGCGGGTCCAAAAGTCTGAGGCCCTGATGTGCTAAAGGCTTGTGTTGTGTAAAAACACGTGCAAACTTGATAACACCCGCAAAAAAAATGTACAAGCTGATTCACTAACAGGCTCTACAAGGATTGTCTCTCACATGAGCAAAAAAAAACGCGTGTTGTCCATTTTGTGCGTTCTCCTTAATGAATATGTAATTTGGGGCGTTTCTACATAAAAGTGTAAAATACAGGGTGGGCGGAGTCAATGCAAATAGATTCATTTTGCACCCACAGTGTGATTTACTGCAGCCTGAAAGTCATTTCAGGAACAGTTGTACGACCAAATTTCCTGAAGCCCGTTTCCGACGGTTGAAGACAAAATTATACCATTTGCTAAGTCTAAATAATGAAAAATTTGATCTAAATTACACCTTAGTGTCTCAAAAACAATCAGAAAGTTTCTCGAAATTATGACTTGATATTGCTTGCGTTAAATTTGGTTCTATATTAGATGTTCGCCGCATGTTCACACCTGCGATGGCAACATCATTTGAACAGAGGCTTTGAATAGAACCCAGGCTTATTAGTGATTAGCGATTGCTAAACGTGGCCCCAAAAGCGAGGGCAGGATTCAACTTTTCTTGCTTTAAGTGTCCTAATTAGGGATTCATTTCATGACCTGATCGAACAAGAACAGAGAGCTGAGAGATCTATAACAGCTCAGTCGCTGCTCTTTGTTCTTCTGTACCGGCACTGAGCTGCTGTATTGGCTCTGGGAAACGCTCAGAGTATTGATGTGTGATGCTAAGGTGCACAAAACAAGGCTAATGCTAAATATACAGACATAGTGTACACACACTAAGGATGTCAAATCCCTGTAAAAAAAATGTATTCAACTTTTATTTACCTAAAAGGGTTAGTATCTGAAAGCATTCGAATATCGATTAGCCTGTAATGTTATACTGCTGCAAACAGAGTGAGCATTAGCAATAGCGCTACACTATTTGCATTTTTATTGTTATTTTATTATTTTAAACCACGTAAGGTGAAAAATTTTGTGTTGCTTTCTCAAGCAAGGAAAATCCCAAGAAGGCAAAATCATCATTTTATCATTAACTTCAATATTTCAGATTCATTTTACACAGTAATGTTTTCTTCTCGCTGATACTTAGCTAGATTTTGCATTTTTAAGCAACCCGTGCTCCATGTGAAAATCAAGTGCCGTAAATGAGCAGAACAAAGCAACAAAAAAAGTGAAATTATGAATAAAATTCACTTTTGATTTATAAGTGAAATCTGTGAAACTGTGAAATCTGTTCCAAATTTAGTACTACAATGAGATGATGGTTATGTTTTCCCACATACGCATGAAGCTGATGTGTGTTTGGGTATCCTTGACTAGCGTGTTTTGCTAATGCAGCTAAACCGAAGCTAGTCATGCCAGTTCTTCAGTCAGACTGAGAAAGAGCTAAAGAAAGCAAAAGAGATGGAAAGCTGCAATAAAGTTGGATTCTCTTGACCTTTGCTTGTATTGTTTTTGCTTCAACACTGTATTAGCAAAATTTGGACGTGACTAGCTTTGATTTTTTTTTCTTTCTTTGCTAACTCCATAAAGCCAGAGCCTTGGAATGGGTCGTGGAGAAATTCTTGGCACCCTCACGGCCCTCGCAGCAACGTTTAGCCTTTAGCATGGCAGTGCTCCCTGGGTTTGTACTGCTTAGCTGTCTAATTAGCCTTTAGCTAGTTAATGAGGTGAACAAAGCCAGGCGGAGGGCTGATGTCTCGTTGGAAGGCAGGCTGCGGTTGGTGTAGTGGTGGGCCGGGCGCTTTGTGTTGTGCTCTTGAAAAGGCTTTAAATTGTCCCCTGTTGTGTGGCTTGTCTTGGGTTGTATTTATTACACGACAGGAGCCGTTTAGAGGAGGGGGAAATTGTTGGCTTCTCCAGTATCGCCACTCATGCAGAGAGAATTTGGCTGGCGGAAATAAATTCAGAGGGCAACCCACGCCAGCACGATTCCCATGAGTACGGTTTGTAATGTAGGTTTGTTCGACAAGGTGCAGCTCATGTTTAAACATTTGTTCGTTAACGATAATTTTTCTGGATAGTTTATTTGCTCTGTGATTCCCCTTAAATGTTCAGCACCACGGCAGCCCTCAGGAATGAACCTTGTCCGAAACAGATGCCGTTTTTGGGATGAAGTCATGTTTTTCTATGCTGCAGGAGCTTGTGTGTGTGTGTGTGTGTGTGTGAACTCGTTTGTGACTGGGTGGCCCGGTTCTCCCACTGTCCCACAGCAGGTGGATGTGTAGAATCTATTAACGGAGGTCAGACGACCGTCATTTATAAACCAATGTTTGTGTTTTTTACCCTTGTCATGAAAAAATCCTGAGTCGTACGCCAGATTTAGCTCACAGGGCCACGAGACGCTGGGGAGAAAAAACTTCTGTAAATAATCCCGGCTGCTGAACTCGCACTGAAACCGTGGTTCTTCTAGAGCTGAGCGCAGTGTGTGTGTGTGTGTGTGTGTGTGTGTTCCCTTTGAGCTTCTCTGGACCAACTCGATGTCGAGATAATAAAATAATAAAATGCATTTTACTGGAACAGGGGAATTCCTTTGATCTGTTTGTATTTTTTTATCAGTTTTTTGTTGTTGAAAAAACTCAAAATTTTTAATTTGACCGTGTCACACTTGTAGCGGAGCGGCGGACACAAGCGCAAAGCCGGTTTAAACATATAACATTTATTACTTTAGAGATACAAACACAACGCGGAACTGACCACAAGCGGACATACAAACAATCACGGACAACTAGACGGAAACAAGGAGGGCTTTTAAACACTACTGATTACAAACA
>JAOUQW010077353.1:0-13080 GCA_028565825.1 Olivaichthys viedmensis
ACTCGTCCTTTGAGAGCACTACTAGCTAGCCTTCTTTTGACACTACTTTTGCTGATTGGAGTCTCTCGTTCTTTATTTAGCACATTCTGTATCTGTGATGAAGTTGCTGTTCTCTCTCTCTCAGTGAATGGTGTGCTCACTTTTGGTCTGCCTGACTTTTGGTCTGATTTGATACAACTGATTTAGTTTCAGCAAAGCATTTTAGAGTGCCACACAGTGGCAATGAAGAAAATCCCAGATTTTTCAATGTGGTCTCAGACTTTTGGACCCCACTGTATATAGAGAACAATATAGGGGAACACAAGACACACACAAGTATAACTCATAGTGTAGCTATTTTTTTAAATGGGTTTTAAAAAAAGAACACCAGGTCTAATTTGTCAGTCCATATCACTATGTTTGGTAGACTCAACATTAAGAAAGATTTTCTCCAAAAATGGCAACGTACTGTGCAGTATTTTGGATGTAAGAAATCGCGGACACCTCAAAACAAAAGAACAAAGAACCACTTGTCACAGGTGAAAGCTTTAAAAAATATGTCTGTTTTTATTTTTATGAAGGACTTTATACAGTTAAGGCAGAGTCATAGCTGCTGGCTAGATGAGTTTAGGCTACCGTTTAGTACTGCTCAACTTATCTTCAACTTTTTAATTTAGCTTTAAGCAAAATTAATGTTCTTGGTATTTGGTAGTGCATGTAAAGTAAGGTAGTTTGTGGATTTGTGCTTGTTGTCATGGTCTCCCCGCCATGGAACTCTCCAGGGAACAGTGTGTGCCGGTCGTCATGGCAACGGCCGCCATTAGCCCTGTCCAATTATGTCAAGTGCATCCACCTGTTTCCTGTCTGTTTCCCCTGATTAGTGATTATATCAGTATCCCTGTGTTCCAGTCCTTTTTTGTTGTTCATTGTTAATGTTTTGCTTGTCTGTAGTGGCTATGCATTTGTGTCCAGCCTCTCATCTTCAAAGCATGACAACTGTTGACTACTGGTGTGATTATCATGATGTAACTTATAGCTAAAGTTAGCTTGAGGCCATGTCTGTCACATTAAACCAATCAATTTTATAAGTATTTTGTTGTAAAGGTGTTTTACATAATCGTACATGAAACCTATACTTTGTGATTGTATGTCATTCTCATTTAATTTGGTTATTGCTGATTTCTGTTGTGTGAATACAAAAAATAACTGTCTTGGGATCTCAACTCAACTGATTTATTATTATTAGGCTATTCTTATAAATATTTTTTATAAGTGTGTAGTAGATTTAAATGTGCCAACAGCAGTAAAGCACTTGGCTCAAGCATGGCAGGTATTATCTTGGTTTAAGTCTAACTGTCTAACTGTACATTTAGCTGCATTATCTGTCCAGGCAATATTTCTAATATAATATAACTAACATAATAGCCACCTAATTCTGGCAATAGATACTGCTTGGCTGTGATTGTAAGTTTTTTGTATGGCTCTGAGGGATCTGATGAGTGGAATTTGATTGCTTATAGGCACAACTCAAGGATAGAATATGCCAGAATATGCAGCATCTGTTTATTACACTTTTAGTCCTAACCAATATGGTTAAAGTATGATCAACTGTCGAGAGGAAATAAATTAAAATTTAAGGCTATCACTTTTCTCCTTGATGCTACTTTGGGATTGTATTGAGGCAAATGAGGCAAATGATAGATACAAGCTGCTGCATGACCATCATCAACATGCTCTCTCACTCAGTCCTACGCACACACACTCTCTTTCTTACCACTAATAGCATTATTAGGCTGGCTCTGAAGACTGGACAGTTGGAAAGACAAGACAGAGAATAACAACCCTTCCATCAATAGTGTACCCAGTGTTGCAGTGATTTATCCCCTTTCTCACCTTTTTTGCACTTTATTCAGCTATCAGTTTGCAAACAGTACCTTTAAAAATGTGGAACACATGTAAGGAGTCTGTAAAGAAATCTTAGATGTTGACATTTAATATTCAACAAAGAACAAGTCACTTAAAGCTTCAAGTAGAATTTCACCTCTACACTTCATATATTGCTGCTACATTACTGTTAATATGACTCGGGATCTAACTTCACTTATGAAATGGCTTATACAATTTTGTATACAAAATATCTAACATCAGCAACAACATCCCGTGTTACCATATGAGAAACATATGAGGCAACTGCACTCAGTTCTCATCTGACTAACTTACACGCACACACACTGTTCCTGTTCTATATTGTGCAAGCGGTTTGTCGTAATGCTCTTCATTGCTCTAACTAGAACCGCTAGTTCTGCTACTTTATTAATGTCATGCCAACATGAGACAAAAGTACAGAAGGCCAGGATGTTGCTCTGAAACAGGCTGTCATAGCTTTTCCACACCTGGCCCTTTCCTCACTTTTGCAGAACAAACTTGAACAACAATCTCCTGGATCAAACAGTCAAAACATTTATATTTACATTTATTCATTTGGCAGATAGTTATCCAAAGTGCTGTACAAGTTAGGCAGGGCCTAGTCCAAGTATATTGCTAAGTAGTTGAGTGTTTAAGGGCCTTGCTCAAGGGCTTTCTGGCAGTCCTGGGATTTCTACTTACAACCTTCTGGTCACTAGCAAAGAACCTTAACCATCACAACTGAGCCATCACAAAGAATCCACTGCTACTGCAGCTCTGTGAATGTTGCTTTTGATGCCTACATTTCATAAAAACATGACAAAAAAAAACTGTGAAACATACAGCATTTGTTTTTATGTAAAGCATTATAATAGTCCTCTAACTCTTAACGACGGTGTTCATTTTTGTAAAATCTCAGAGCCTTCACTTTATTTTGCTCCATGCATACAGCATTGTTTTACTCTGACCTTCTGGTTCTGATAAACAATAAGCAGAGTTCAGGCGACAATTAAACATATTTGTTTATTTTTGCCTATTCATAGCTATTGGGTCTTTTTATCTTGTTAAATAGACTTTTCATGAGTCGTGATACTAACACTATATTTATAGTCAATTTATTAGTGATTATACATTGGTTCTTTAATGTGCTTTATCATAAATACTTTGTTTTGACTTTCTGATCTTTTATATGTAAAGCACTTTGTAAAGATTTTGAGCTCAAAATGAAAAGTGTTATATATATATAAATATTATTACATTATTATTATTATTATTATTATTATTATTATTATTATTATTAATGACAACTAAGCAAATATGCAGTCTGGAAATTGAAGAAAAAACACAACAGTAAAGCTAAAGCTCTTGGTGA
The DNA here is from genome assembly GCA_028565825.1 of Olivaichthys viedmensis. Lineage (NCBI taxonomy): Eukaryota > Metazoa > Chordata > Actinopteri > Siluriformes > Diplomystidae > Olivaichthys > Olivaichthys viedmensis. The sequence goes on from JAOUQW010077353.1 coordinate 3,257, forward strand.
CATTAATGGAACTCTAATATGCGCAAACATTTTTTTTCAGATTGCATCCATATAGCAGTTTGTAAAATTAAGGCTGGCTAGCTGGACCACCTTAAACTGATCTGTTTTGTGATGATTTGGGAAAAATCAACCTTAAGGAAATAGCCGTAGCCTACTTTTGAGTAAGAGTATCACTCTGTCCTTTCTATAATTTCTATTCATATACCATATTCTTAAAGACTGTGTGGTAATCGTATTATTTGCATATGTGAAATATCTGCAATAAACAAATGAGGGGAATTTAGATTATGTGGACAATGGTTGTCTAGTCAAGCGATAAAAGCATGTGGCTCCATATATATATATATATCATATAATATATATATATATATATATATATATATACACACTCTTCCTGACCTCCTGCAGCTCATTTTCCTGTGCTTTCATATGGGCTATTGGGACTGGTGAATGTGTGTCAAAGGCTGAGTTGTAAGGATCCTGTTTATATGGGTTTCCTGGCCTTAATATAACTGAATCTAACCTAAGAGCAGCTGTGTTACCGTACAAGAAGATTGCACTAAAAAGTGTAAGTGGAGGTTAACTGAGCAGTTAATTAAGGCCTTACTTCTAAGTAATGAAATGAGGGCTTGCACTCAATTGAATTGAATTGGGACTCCTTTGGTGTATTGCTAAATTGTACAATTTATTGTTCATGCTTGCGTCCTAAGAAAACAGAAAAATGTGTAAAAGTTTTAATCCAGGTCATTTTGTAAGTCTAGGCTGGACTGGTGTTATGATGTTGAAGATGTTTCCCCAAAAAATATCCAAATAGCATTAGTTTCATGACAAAAGCAAATAAATTACCTTGCTGCACCTTTGTCCACTGAAGTAAAAAAGGAAAGCCATGGAAAGTGAAAATTGTGTTGTTATCTTAAGCAAAGAACATCACAAGGAGGCAATAATGTTTATGATTTGTTTTTATTTATTTATTTATTTATTTATTTATTTTATTTATATATATGCTCTCTACATGGAGTAACGTGATGGCGCTCCAGAACCTAATCTAATGCCCAACAGAACTCCATTTAAGATTCAGCCACAGCAAAATAAAATTTAGCCAGACAAACATAGCCAAATTAAACTTTAGTACAGTTTATTCAAAAAGTTGTGGAGTAAATGTTGTTACCATTTGTTACCATTGTTACTGAAGTATACTGCAGTTACTTCAGTAACTTCATCATATACATCATATACACACACACATACATATATGCACACACTGTATACTGTATATTTATATAGAGGAAAATCAAATTAACTAAATTACCTTTATTTTCCAGACAATAATGTGGAAGGGTATTTTTTTTCTCTTTATTTAAGCCAGAGTTTATGAACTCACTAATGTTTTTTTTTAAACATTTTAACCAGTTTAACCAAAGTTCATGGAGTCAAAAAAAAGAAGGAAAAAAAAAAAGAAAAATCTCATCCTCACACAGAAAAAAAGGTTATTTGGGATCATTACGGTGCTAAATTGGCAACGTATGTGTAAGAGAAGAAAGAGAAGAACCTGATGGACTCATGCTGGATCATTTGATGCCAACCGATGTAGAGGTGAGACCCAAACACTGTGACCTCCAACGACTATGATACAGTTCGATATTAGAGAGTACCTGTAACAAAAATGGTGCCACAGTAAATGCCAGTGATAAACTGCTGACTGCTTGCAGATGTTTTCCAGAATTCTACTATATAGCAGGAGATCTTGTTCAACAATATGGTCGCCTCTGTCCAGATGTTGTCTCTGTAACTTGCAGCATGACACTGACACCAAAAGAGCTTGAGTTTAACTTGAGGTAACGTAGCACGCATCTTTTTAAGTAACCTACAAATCCCAACTTAGTTACGATTAAGTAAATGTGAGTATTATTATCAGACTAACACAAGCAGATTATGTACCAATTTTTTGCATTGAAATTTAGATTAAATGTATATATTTTTTTATTTGGTTGAATGTACTTCATTTGGATTTTTTTTTTTTTTTAGCAAACTTCATTTTTATGCTGAATGTACTTATTGTAATGAGCTTTATTTCCTAACCGTCTGAATCATTTTTTAGAGTTCATGTGAAACAAGAAACCCTGCAAAAATCTAGAAACGGTGTGTTTTGACATTGATTTGTGACAGTTATGGGTATCCTCCCAGCTGCTATTCAGATAAGTACAGGAAGTTGCCACCCTGCAGTTCGGTTTAACAGATGTATTTGTCAAGCCAATAAAGAACTTTAAGCTCTGAGTGAGTGAGAGAGTGAGAGAGTGAGAGGGAGAGAGAGAGAGAGAGGGAGAGAGAGAGAGAGAGGGATTTTGTATGCATTATGTGTGTGAAATTAGATTCTGAATGATAATTTAATTTAGATTGTATATGAACTTGTAGGACATATACAGGAATTATTGGTCGAGTATTACCATACATAATTACAAAGCAGAACAGCATAGGCTCATATTTCACACACACACACACACACACACGCACACGCACACGCACACGCACACACACTCACACGCAGAGAGCTCTTCTTATCGATCTGCCCTGCCTCGTCGCTGGAGGAAGGGCTGGAGGCAAAACCCCCAGCACGTATCGGGTAGGAACGCACAAATAAATGTGTGCTTTTAAAGAAGCAGCGAGTGGCTTGATCTCTTTAACTCTTTATTTATTCATTCCCAAGCCTTCTTTTGGTTTGGGAGCTTTAAAACTTAAACGCATGCGAGTATAAAGACGTTAGTGGACGTAAGGGGTGGGATATGCGCTCCAGAATGACATTGTCCGCTGCTTTTTCACCCACAGCTGAGAAAAGCAGCGAATCGATCTTCTCTCAGGAGTAAAGTGCGAGGAGCGGAATGATGGAGAACTTCGCTCTGCTCGCGGTGCTCGCGCTCGCCTTCCCTGGAAGTGCCGCGCCCGCGCCCGCGCCCGCCGTGCGCGCGCCCGACCTCTACGCCCGCGGACTGGTGAGTGATCCGGCTGCTGTGGATAACATCAACAAGAAAGTGTCGAGACTTGGCCTAATATCTTGTGAATATCTGAAGTTACTGAAGATAAATGAATGAATAAACAAAGTAATGAATGAATGAATTCACGTGCCGGCTCGTACGAAAAGTTACGAGAGGTTACTTTAAAAAAATGATCTTTAAATCGTTTGAATCGTCCGTTACGGTCAAAGCCAACGATTTATATGCAAACACACACACACACACACACACACACACACTCACACACACACGCACACACACACACACGCACATGCACACACAGACACACACACGCACACGCGCGCACGCGCACGCACCCACACACACGCACGCACGCACACACATATATATATACACGCACGCACACACACATACACTCACACACACACACACACACACACACACACACACACACACATACACACACACTCAAATTACAGCTCTGCAGTAGGAAGGGAAACATCACTATCAGCCCTAATAAGAGAGCTTAATGCTGTACTACACTGAGCTTAATATAATACTGTATAACACTCTACAACATGTAAGAGATAATGCCCGCTGAGACGTAACCATAGCAACAATTGTATAACGGTAACCTGCTGATATGTGTGGGAGGACAAGAACGTTAGCTAAATGACAGTGAGTTATCGTTTTTCATGCCATTCAGTTATGAAGAAGCGAAACATATACAAAACATCCATGTGTTTAACCGCTGGTATGTTGGATTTATTTGTGCTGAAAAGAGTTAAGAAATAAGAAAATGTAAAAAGGGCACTATTATTGATTATAATGAGATTGAATGAGATTTTAATTCAGTGCTTTTAAGGATTACTATGGTAAGCCAAAGTCCTATATATAGTACTCCTCATACAGTCTCTGGACTGTACGGGCTAAGCTGCGGATGTGGCATGGTGCACTGTGTTGTACTCCCTCTGCTGGTCTGAATAGGACAAGTTTATTGCCCCACCAGGGCGTGGCTTGATGCAGGTGCAACTTCCTCATTTGAATTTCTTTTTCCTTAAAGTGTAAAAATGAAAACATTATTAGAAAAAGCTAAGTGGAAAATGAAAACAGAAAATGGCAAGTGGAAATAGCAATCAAAAGGACTAAAAAAGACTACATCGATTTATTTTGTGACAATGACCGGCTGGTTATTACCATTATACACGGCTTGTTAAACACCTATTGACCAATGAAATTATTAATCTGACACCGAATATTGATCTGAAGTGATTTTATTACCGGATACATGCCTCCGCCAAGAACAGCAGTCCATTGTAAACAACACAGAAATGTAGAGACCTGCAAAGCAACGTAAACACTAGTGGACTAGTCTATTTAGTGTTTATCCCGTTTCTTCCATTTATGCTCTTTGAATGAATTGAAATCGATATTGAACTCGTCCTGTGAACTTCAAAATAAAATCTCTAAATTAATAATATTGCAATAACATTCTACAATAGGCTGTAATATTAATACTGTATTATTCTCTATAATATTGCATAGAAATCTAAAATATAATATTGTACATAATATTATAGTGTATAATATTCTATAATACTGCATCACCATAATGTACAATGCTAAATATGCTCCATATTCCTTTTCACTGATTGATTTTATGCCTGAAAACCAGTTGGATTTCATCTTACTGTTCCATCTGCATTTTGAGCCAGCACACCATCATTCAAAACTTTGCTTTTTATAGACAAACAGACAGGTCGATGCACATTAGGGTGACGTTACGACTGTATCGATTAGCAGGAGTATCAGGTTTACCCCAGAGAAACATTTAGAAAAATACAACATGAGCACACACATACATACATGACTTCTGTGTCCATGTATGTGTTTCATATTTAATGATGTTTGTGGGCAATTCTGCTAATAAGTGCATTACAGGGAGCACAAATGTGTCAGGGCTTCTTTACACGTGTGGCTCTAATGGTGTGTGCATGTGTGTGTGTGTGTGTGTGTGTGTGTGTGCATGTTTCCAACCACCTGTGCGAAAGTCTGAATCGAGACGACAGAAACAAACAGCCTGATATCAGAAAAAATAAAAAAATCTACTTTCTGCTTATTTAAGTCTTTCCCACTTAATAAATGTATTTTAACAAGCAGTGTTAGCTAGCTAGCGAGGAGAACCCTTAGTTTTTAAAATTTCACAGTAGGGCCCGACCGATATATCAGTTGGCTGTCAAAATCAGCCAATATTAAAGTAAATCATGACAATAAATCAGTGATAATGTCTCTAAATGTTCTATAGGAAAACCACATTAATGAGAGTGTTATAAGTGATACTTGGAACAACCCACACACACTTATAGTTAAAATATATACAGTCAGCTCCAGAATTATTGGCACCCTTGGTAAAGGGTAAAATACAAAATGTATTTGTGGTTAATTAGCTTAATCTCATACTGAAAATATGAGAGAAATCAACCTTTAATTGAAGTAAATTTATTCTAAGAAAGTAAAAACTCCACGAAACCACATATGTCATAATTATTGGCACCCCTGCATTTAGTCCTTCATGCAACCTCTATATGCCAACATAACAGCACTGAGTCTTCTCCTATAATGCTTGATGAGATTTGGGAATACAGAGAAAGGAATCTGAGACCACTCCTCAATCCAGAACCTCTCCAGATCCTCCAGGGTTCTAGGTCCTCTCTTGTGGACTCTCCTCTTCAGCTCAGCCCACAGGCTTTCAATGGGGTTTAGGTCGGGGGACTGGGATGGCCATGTCAAAAGCTTGATTCTGTGGTCATTGAACCATTATTGTGTGGATTTGGACGCATGTTTTGGATCATTGTCCTGCTGGAGGATCCAACCACGACCCAGTTGTAGCTTTATTTAAAATCTCCTGGTTCTTCATGGAGTCCATGATGCCGCGTATCCTAACAAGGTTCCCAGGGCCTTTGGAGGAAAAACAGCCCCACAACATCACAAATCCTCCACCATACTTAACAGCAGGGATCAGGTTCTTTTCTGTATAACCATCTTTCTTTTTACGCCAAACCCACCTTTTCTCATCTGACCACAGAACCCGGTTCCAGTCAAAGTTCCAGTAGCGTCTAGTGAACTCCAGGCTCTTACATTTGTGGTTAGATGAAATAAAAGGCTTTCTTCTGGCATGCCTTTCAAATAGTTTGTTGGTATTGGAGGTGGCGTTTAATTGTAGATTTGGAGACTTGGTGACTCCAAAATGCTCCCATCGTCTGCACTGTGATTCTTGGAGAAATGTTTGCTTCTCTAACCGCCCTCCTCACTGTGCATGGGGGCGAAATACACTCGTGTCCTCTTCCAGGTTGGTTCATTACAGCTCCTGTTGTTTTAAACGTCTTAATTATTGCCCTAACAGTGGATTTGGGCATTTTCAGGCATGTAGCTATTTTCTTATAACCTTTCTTATGAAGGTTAACACACTTTTGTCTCATTTCATTTGTGCATTCGCTAATCTTCCCCATGTTGATGAATGACTAAGGCTGGGTTCTACTTGCTGCGTGGCTATGTGTACGCGTGCGGACGCCGCAGCTACGCGAGCGTCATTGTTCACATACTCTCTTGCGTACTTTTCGTACATCTGGAGGATTAAAAACTCTTTCCACTAGGGGGCAGGTCAGAACCGAAACATTGCCAGCACCGGAATACCTTCTGCGAACACTTCCTCTGATTTTGCACAATGAGGTAAACAGTGAAGATGGCAGGAGTTGAGAAGGCTGTGATAATGATAATGTGTATCTTAAGAAAACGGCAGAAACAGAAGCGCCGACGTAGACGGTGTATCAGGCCATTAAACCAATCTCGTCGCAAAATCGGAGAGTTTATTTCTCTCGTCCTACCGACCAGCGCTTTGCTTCACTATACTGCCCCCCCACCGTTTACTCTGGTATTACACCACACGCATGCGTCGCGTTAATTTTTTGTGACGTGCACAATCGACGTGCCAAATGAACGCAGGATACGTACGTTGGCCATCTTGCGGCACCGTCCGTGCAGTTAACAGCAAGTATAACCCCGGCCTAAGGGAATTTGGCTTCTGTGTCACCTCATATTTATACCCCAGTGAAACAGGAAGTCATGGATGGTTGAGCGCTTAAGAATTACTAAACATTCAGGTCAACTTAAAAAAGTCAAATATAAGTGGGAACATGCTTCAAATACATTTTGTTCATAAGAATTTCTAGGGGTACCGATAATTGTGACACGTGGTTTTGTTAAAAAATGATTTTGGATAAGGGTTCTGTGACGTCCTTTTGTCCGCGTTTATAGATAACAGTGTGTCATACAGTGTCAGAAAGCACATCAGCAAGTCTGTTAGAGGCGATTGATGATTTAGACATGCAGTTTTGCGCGATGCTAAACTGGTGGCTATAAGCTTCCATTACTTGTTAGCTACATTAGCCTCATAGCTCCAGTACAAAGCTAAAGAAGCAAATTTCAGACAGCAAACATGACTTGGCTGATCGACTACATTTGGTGTAAGATGGACATTAATTAGAAGGTAACACCGCCTCGGGTCAGGACTTTGTAAATTTTCCTCAAATCCAAAGATTTTGATCAGAATTAGAGCTCAGCCATGGCCGTAGATAATAATCCCAGTTTGGTCGATTGAGTTATCTGAACCTGCGAGCGGCTGTAATCTGATTAGCAGCTCAGTCCGCTGAGAGAGACCAGTCTAACCAGCGGTGTTAAGTGATTACCATCATTTCAGTGTTCCCATGGCACTGCAATTACACGAACAATAAAAAAAAAAAACACACCCAGCGTGGTTATTCTGAAGTGTGAAAGTTATTTCAGAATCATAATGGACTGACAGGACAAAGAGTGATAATTAAAAATTAAAACAATATCATCTGTGTTTATTGTTATCTTCTACCACAATATCCCATTGTATCTTCCGGGAAAGTGTCTTCATTGTATTTATTTTAGCCGGAACAAACCACACAGACATATTTTATTTCCATTTAACACTCTAATGTAATTTTCGAGGACTCTCTATTGCAATTATACGCTTATTGAAGCAGGATAGAAATTCCCCGTGCTATTTAGAATGTGAACTATATGCATATGAATTCATCTTGTTGAAATAAGTGAAATAAAACATAATGGTATGGAGTTCCCTATTGAGCCTGACTGTGGACTAAAATGTCATTTGATGGTAATAAATAGGAAAATAAATAAATAAGACAACACATGACTGAATTAAAAGGATAATGTTTCTCAACACAGCGTCACAGCCTTTTTTTTAGTTGCTTACACGCAATACACACAACTGCGAACCAACATGGCAAAACTAGATTCGCATTTCCTGAAGGAAGTACACGGTGCTCGCAAGGAGCTGAAAGAGATGGAGCGATTGAAAAGAAGGTAGGAAGGAAAGCGGGAAAGAAGGAAGAAAAAGACGGAGAGAAAGAATGAAAAGCAAGCAAGAAAGAAAGTGTGCGAGGGAGAGAGAGAGAATTCAAGAAAAGCAGAAAGAGAAAAAGCATGAGAAATACAGAAAAAAAAGAGAAAAGGAACAAAAAAGAAGTAGAAAAAAAAGAGAAGGAAGAAAGAAATAGTGTGAATTAAGCAGATAGAAATAAAAGAAATGACTGAGGAAGAAAAGAAAGGATAAAGTAATGAAGTACACAGTGCTTGCAAGGAGCTGAAAGAGATGAAGGGATCGAAAAGAAGGAAGGAAGGAAGAAAAAGACAGAGCGAGAAAAAGAAAGCAAAGCAAGCGAGAAAGAAATAGTAAAAGAAAGGAAAGCAAGAAAGAAAGAAAGTAAATGAAAGAAAGAGAAAGAAAATCTGAGACAAGCAGAAAGAGAAAAGGAGAGAGAGAGAGAAAAAACATGAAAAATACAGAAAAAAGAGAAAAGGAACGAAAGAGTGTGAAAAAAAGAAAGAGTGGAAATAGAGAAATAAGAAAGAGAAGAAGAGGAGAAAGTAATAAAGAGGAGAGAATGAGGAAGATAAGGGGGGCCCTATAGTGTGCACCTGCACTGTGTGTGCGTGTTTAAAGCAGAGCTGCTGATTGGTCGGCTGTAAAAGACTAAAAGGTTGTGACGTCATCAGCGGCAGTTGGAGTTCAAACTGACAGACAAACAGAAATAGAAAAGATCACAAAAGGTGTTGAATAAAATGAGGAATAAAATAGTTTTTGGAAAATTCTACATGCACAGGAAAAATATTACACAATGCTGTTTTCTTAAACAGCTAAATTCTGTCTTCAGAGAGCAGCATTCATTAAATTGTTTGTCACAAATACAAACAAAACAGTCGAACAGCTCAGCAAAACAGGGGGAACTGGCTAATACGCTTTACAAAGTCGCGAGCAAACATGCTAACCTGCAGTAGTGCATTAGCGTTTCTGAAACTGTGCCTCGTGTTCTCCAAACTCAAAACACAGCGTCACATTTCTTAAAACTACAGACACATTTTTACAAATCTTTATATGTTGTGAGCAAAATGTGACCAAGCACACAACAAGCAGTTAGCACAATGTGTATGCTGCGGTCATTCCCGTTTGCATAATCAATTATTTATTTGTGGATTTGTTTACTTTGTACTGTACTTTGTGTTTACAATTAAAAAAAACAAAGCAGCCACAAAATATACGTCACGCATTCATGGCAATAAATGAACGAATAAATGAATGAAAATAACATTAAAATAAACAAACACTCCGAACAGTAGATTTGTGTGCATTAAAAGGCGACTTTAAAAGCATTTCAAAAAATTAATTTGGCACTAGAAAATATAACATGTCGACATCAAGGTACACAAATCTACTGTTCGGAGTGTTTGTTTATTTTAATGTTATTT
>JAOUQW010077363.1:0-13080 GCA_028565825.1 Olivaichthys viedmensis
CCAAGCTGCCACTGTTGGGCCCTTGAGCAAGGCTCTTAACCCTCCCTGCTCCAGGGGTGCTGTATCATGGCTGACCCCACCTTACCAACATGCTGGGATATGTGAAGAATGAATTTCACTGTACTTGTATATGTATATGTGACAATAAAAGGAAGGAAGGAATGAGGCACTAAAAGGTTTTCCATGGCACATCTGCGATTCATAGTGCGTTACATTAGGGGGTCTTAGGGAAGACTTCAGAAGCACAGCTTACCCAGATTTCCTGTTAACAAAGTGTAAACAGGAGTAATACTTTTATAATTAAAATATATACCATCTGATATGCCCTGTTCAAATGGGGCTTTATTACTCCAACACCTCCAACTTCACATGACAGTTGATAGACGTTCATTACTTTACTAGCACTTTTGAGTTGATGTGTTAAAGAAAAAAATGGTACTAGTACGTAGGGCTGGATTGTAGGATTTAAAAAAAAAATATTATTACTTTAACCATTATATAATTAAATAAATACCCTTAATGTCTGACCTTAGTATCTTTACTCAAAGTTTTAAAAATGCAAGTCTACTGTGTGTATTACCAAAATAAATCTTTCCAACAGGTGTTGTCCCAATTGACCTAGCCATCATGCAACCGGTCAGTCATAATTATCATCTGATGAATTCACCGGAGACATGGGCAGTTGCACAGAATTACTGCAGGGAAATGTACGTCGACCTGGCTATGGTGGAAAATGATGATGACTGGGTAAGGCTGAGAAAAGAAGCAGCAAGCAAAGGTCTGGTAACATCTGCCTGGGTCGTACTGTACAACGATGTCGAAAGCTGGCGCTGGTCCATTAACAACCTCTTGTTGAAGGATTTAACTCTGGGGAATTAGTACCCTGGAGAGCCTGATAATGCCGGTGGGAATCAAGCATGTGGGTCAATAGACTCAGGTGGATACTGGCGGGATTACCCCTGCACAGCCTTGAAATCCTTCATATGCTACAATGGTAAGCCAACATCTTGATGCTGGTTTGCTTGGTTTCAATTTGCTGGCTTTACAACATAGATTTAGCTACCTTAGGATGGCCTGTAACCTCTAAATGCTCACGTTCTATTCAGCCTATAACATTCAAAACTTCTAATTAATATGGGAGGTCAAAATAGAAAAGGAACGGAATAGAAAAAAAAAAAACTACATAGCTTTTCTGTAATGTAATACTAGTACATTTTCATGTAAAAGACCCACCCCAGGCAACTTCTTCTCTCAGGCTGTTCATCTCCTGAACGAGTCACCATATTTACTGTAATATCGCTGCACTACACTGCATATGGCTACTTTCTTCTGCACTCTATTGATACACCATGTAGGAATGCCATAGATTTATCTGACAATTATTTATCATACTTCATTGCTTGGTATTTAACACAGCCCTGTACATGGACACTTTAACCTTGGACCTTTCATAGACATCATGTAGATATGACATAGACTTATATATATTTCATTATCAAACTCCATTGAATAGTATACTTGTTTTGTACTTTTGACTTTTTGCACACAATTATCTGGTCAGCAACGAAGCATTTTGCTGCACATTGTACATTGCATGATTGTGTATGTGACAAATTAAACATTGTTACTTTGAATTAGATAGAAAACAACCATCATGTCAAGTGCAACACAAATAGAATAAACATCATATGCAGTACAATTATTAAACTGGCTCTTCTTCTGTAACCTGCTGTCTATATTACTAAATAAAATCATTTTTAAAATGTATGTTGCAATTTTTTGTAGCCACGACGCCGGTATTTTAGTATGGCAATTTAATCAATGCACAGAGATGAGCACTATTTTATGCATTATGTGCAATACTTGACCACAAGGTAGAAGCAGAACACAAAGCAAATCAGGCAGAAGCACTGCAACAGTTGGCTGAGGTTCAAACCACAACACTCTGAGGTTTAAGCCACTGTTTCAACAGCTATTAATTATTTGTGCTCAGTGACTACCACTGGCTCCCAACTCACCCACTCTGAAGCAGATAATCAACAGAAACACAAAGATCCATGTCTGCAGAATGAGGCAGAGTAAACCTGAGATTCTCATTCTCCCAAATTCTCATTTGCTGTCTGACTTGAGGCATATGATGACTCTTTCTAGCAAAAGTCCCGAAATTACAATCTTGTCATTTTCAAATTAATGTAGATTCAAAATAATAGACAAAATGTATTTATTTTTAACTGGTGCATGGGAACTAGTTCGTAAAAATGTCTTCTTCAAAACGTGTACACATTTACAATTACATTTCATGCAAGACCTCAATCATGAGTTTACAGATTTGGTTTGAGAATCACGCCATTCATTTATGAGCTGCCCAACTGCCCACACTTAGCATGATACCCCAAAGCTCATGTTCATAGTAAGTTACCATAAATGACAAGACCAGTTCTGGTCTTTGAAGTGGGTGATTCTCCTAAATTTGGGGCTCGACAAATTTTAAAATATGGTTGATGGTGGATGTTTTATGTACATTAATGAAATATAAAATATGAAAATGGATTCCGCATGGTGCAATATTTGAGTAATGTACCAGTACAGAGGTCGTAATAGTGCAAAGTACGGTGGAAATAGCAGCAAGGTGTTTTACTCGGTTCCTAAAGTGTCCTAAAATGTTATTAATGAACATAAATACATTAAAACATGGTTGATTACTGTAATGGTCTTTCTATATATGTAATATTACAGGAACCCTAAACCTGGAGGCACGAAACCAAGCATTTCCAGTTAGATGCTGTGGTATTGTTAATCCACAGTCAAAGCCCAATTTGGCTCTCCAATAAAATAATTGCTAATTTAGTTTTCAGCACCTGCTGTGTGATATTGTGACGACAGAGGACTAGTCGTCTACTATATTGTAATGTAGGGGTGTCAAACTCAGGTCCTGGAAGGCCACAACCCTACAGAGATTTGTGTTTACCCTCTTCTAACACACCAAATTCAGCCAATGAGGGCCTTGGGAATTAGCTGATGAGTGGAATCAGGTGTGTTGAATGAGATAGAAAGCTAAACTCTGCAGTGCTGCAGCCCTTCTCGACTGGAGTGTGACACCTAATAGGTAAAATCAGTTTGAGTCTTGTAATGCCTTTCATTTGTGTTTGAAAAATTGAGACAGAGAGTCATTCTTAACACGTAACTTGTGGGGCTTTTAAAGTTGTCATAGGTGGATTTTTATTCATTTTTTCTCTCCACAGTTCTGGGAGCAGTAGTTCTTGTGTGTGTTCATTTTTAGTAGCACCCCTGAGCATATAATTTAAAACCATTTCAAATGATTTGTTTTGAAGATTAGTTGAATATGTTTCTTAATGCCCAAGAAACTACTAAAACTACTCTAGTTCTGTATCCTTAAAGGCCTTTGCGCCGTTCTACAATCCCAACCCAACCCTTTTCTCTCACCATTCTGGTTATGCTAGGATGTTACCTGTGCCACATCTGGGAAATGTAAACCCTGTAGGTTTACGCAGACTGAGTACAAAGAGGAGGCATCTGTTCATCAACATTGAAGAACTGTTTACATATTAGAATGGTAAGTTCTGAAGTTTTGTTACTATTGCAGTGCATCAAATCAGGTTTATTATTGCCATGATATGTATTCAGAGGCAAAAATATCCACATGAACATGTTTAACATCCCATGTTCTACTTTTAGTCAATTAATGTAAGTCTATCGCAACACATGATTCCTAAACTTCCTGCCAAATGACACTTGTCGCTTGATGTAGGACAGGGGGCTGAATAAATGCATTTATTTTAACTTTTTTTTTTTTAAATTATGCATCAAATTTGTAATTAAGTAAAAATAAACAAATATAACATGCTTTTTCTATGGCTCAAATTTCACATTTTCACTATGTACAGTATCTTAGAGGTATAGAATGTACTGAAGGCCTAGACCTAAAATGCATGGCTTGCCACTGAATATACCATGACAATTTCATTACAATTGCTCTGTTCCTACTGTAGGTAAATGTGAACCAAAGCTAAATGTGACACACATTTGTTTTTTCATGACAATGTGAACAGCAAAAAACACACTGAATCTGATCTATGCTAGCAGGGCAAAAATTTCATGAACTGACTTGTGGCAAAAGTGGCATCCTATGACAGTGCCACATTTAAAGTCACTGAGCTCATCAGTACGACCCATTCTACTGCCAATGTTTGTTTATGGCGATTGCATGGCTATGTGCTTAATAAAATATAATAGCAATTCTGAAAAACAAAAGACAAGAGACTTACTGGTGTGACAATAAATAGTTTAGGGTGGTGCGTTTTTGACCGCCGAGCAGTCCATCATAAAATGCCCCACAGTCCTCATTACCACAATAATTATCGGGCTGTGCAGAACACCACAGAATGTTTTGAAGTGTTGGTCCCGTCTGACCACTTCCAAGTGTCCCTAAAAGGGCCAAACCAAGAACCCCCCTGGAGAGATGTCACTTGCTGTAATTGACTGTCCTCTGTTTCGTTGGTCGCGCTGGCCAAGTCTGTGTGAAATTCTCGGCAGTAAGCCTGAGCTCCAAGCCAGCTCAACAGAGGACTAGTGACGCAGACAAACCTGTTAGTGTCATTGTAGCCAGCTGTGAAATGGCAACCATTTAGAAATATATACATATAACCAATGCTTCTGATAGTAAAGTATAATAAATTAAAATGCAAGCAAATCCCTTTTATGGTAGGCATGTAAAACCACTCATAAACACATAAGGGCCTTGCTCAAGGGCCCAACGGTGGCAGCTTGGCAGTCCAGAGGACCACAGGACCACCCTTCCATTTAGAACAATTCAAGCTCCTTTAAATTCATATGTTTGCACAGGTGGACCACCCTCTTCAATTCAGACCACAGGTTACAGGTAACGGCGCACGATACAATATAGTTGCCTGTACAGTCACATCTGCTGCAACTCTCGACAGTAGATACAGCGTTTTTCATGCCTGCCTGACGCTTTCTGCTGTTGTCGGCGCAAAACAGTAGACTAGGCCTACTTGTAGTTTATCGTGCAAAAAAATAGGATGTGCTGTATCAAGTGCTATTTTATAGGCTGCCAAATAATGTGGATGAAACCCATATTGTTCAATTCGGACAAATTTGCAGTGGTCGCAAATTGACGTCATGATAACGACTTTGAACTAGTCATAGAGCCTCAATATGTTGGCAATATTTTAGACAAGGGTGCCGATAATTCTGCAGACTAATTTGACAGCAATTTTTGTTAACATAGAAAAAGTGACTTCAGGCTTGTCACACATGCCAGCACACGCCGCCAGAGGTTTCGATTGCTGTAATTATAACCCCCGTTGCCGAGGTTAGAAACTCATCTTAACTTTCACTCAGCTATATATATAAAAAAAAATAAAAAATTGGGGTTTTCAGTGACCTTCGCGTGTCAAATTCCTCATCAGTTTGAGCCTTGTTTATATTGCCCGTTTTGCTTAATTTCTCTATATTTTGATCTTGGACAGTTATCCCACTCTGCCCTTGGATTTTCCCTGCTTGCCTGTAGGGCTGGGCGATATGGCAAAATATGGCGATAGTTTCACACATTTCTCCCATTCCACTGGGTGTTTTTTGGCAGTGCTGGAATAAACTAGTAATGCTGCTACTTCCAGTTGCAATTGGCTTTCTACAAACTTTAAACTTTACAATAGTTTGTTCAACGTCAGACTTTTCGAATCCGTACCAATTCCATATTATGGCGTTTTTCCACCAGACAGTGTGGCGCAGCTCAGGTCAGCGAATTACCCATACTCCTTCACGTTGTAGCCATTTCCACTGCCAAAGGAGCCATGCCGTACCTACGTACCTCTGCTAAATTTGGCTACCCTTCTTGCCCAGGTACTAGCGGAGCAGTCACATGGTCGCGTGGCAAACGAATGTTCGGACGTCATTGATCACGTGTTTATGGGAAAACGAATCGATACAGTGCCTCTTAAACCGTGTGTCGTTTTGAGGTTTTTTTGACACAAGCTTCCGAGCTTCGGTGTCGACGGTAACATCACGAGTGTCATGTATCCTAGATTGTGTTTTTCATTCGTATTGCCACGAATGAAACGGTATATGTAACGTAAAATCTCGATTTTCTGAGTTTGCAGATCGCGTTAAAACATCAATTCGATTTAATCGAATTCATTGTGAAAATCGGCCAGCACTAAAATGCCTGCTTTGCCCGTGTTTGGTTTTGCATGTTTTTGGGACACTGATTCTGATCAGATTCTGACCAAAACATTATTAAATCTTTACACTGATTCTCACAACGTGGAAAATGAACTGTATGTTAAGCTGGAGATATGTGAATTCCATAGACCCTTTCCTGGCCTACATACTCAACACCCAAGGTGTGCAGGTGGATGAAGGGAAGGCTCCAGCAGTCACAAACCTCAAAAACAGCACATCCTGTGGCCCCACTTCACAAAAAACAATATACCTATGGGACCCCAATCCAGAGCCCCAAAACATCTTCCTGCAGGTCTACTGGCCTTGGCCGGAGAAGTGCCCGGAGGGGCAGAGGCGTTGGCAGGAGGTGCAGGGCCATCTGATGGATCGCCTGGTGGCACAGCAACATCTGCTGGAGAACCAATAGACACAGCAGGGCTTGCTGGAGAGCGCAGAGCCACAGCAATGTCCACTGAAATGCCTGGAAGCATAGTGATGTCAATTGGTCTTGTCTCTGGGACTGGTAGCTGGGACTCCACAAGGTCACATCACGAGTCAGAAGCCAATGCTTAGTAAGCAAAACATGCTGGAGGCTCAGGGAACCCAAATGCTGGTGGGCCAGTGAAACAGGCTCATATCCAACTCGTGTGCAATGAGGTCAGAATCCACCACCATGTTTGGTTCAGAGATGTGTGAACAGAGTTTAGGACTGAGCTCCTAAAATGGGTTCAGTATGGCAGTGAGGGCAGCCTCAGCAGAGAGCCTTTGAGGTAAAGCAAATGTCTCATTCTCAGGCTCTAGCATACTATGATGTAAGGAGGTCCATGATTGTGACAGCAGATGCCATTCTTTAGGCAGCTGTGTTTAAGGTTCATGATTTAAAAAAAAGATTGGCCCATTGAATGGATGACTATAAATAGAAACCTCCATTTTTAATTAATAGTAGTGTACTATAACAAGCCAAAATTGCACCATAGATACAAAACTAGCTACAAAAAGTTTTATTTTGTTCAATTGCTTTGTTTAAAGATATCAACAATAGCCAATAATGTCAATAGCTACAGGAAAAAGAAAAAATATATAATTATAGGAAAAAAAGGTGGCAATGGAGTTAAAAGAAAAGAAAAGTACAATAACAGCGATTATATGACTGTTCAAGGCACAGAGTTTTAATAACAGGTATTTGAATCAAAATTCTATATAATTCTATCAAGTGTGTCTATTACATGAAAATAATTCTATTAAGCATATTTAGTACATGAAAAGATTAATATTTGCCATTCTAATTTTTTTAAGGAAATTTCATCAGATCACAATGAATTTTTTGGAGTAGAATGACTACGTCGGTTATGTTGACTCAATCTCTTAGGCCTCCAAGCGCTCATCTAACATCTAACGACTTCATTTGATTAAATGAAAAAGGAATGACAACTAAGATGGCAACAAGAGATCAGTCTTATTCGTTTACTTGAGGCTAACCTTTGTCTCTGACTTCCCTTGTTGATTCAAAGCTTAAATGTTATGGGTTAAATAAAATTGCACAGTTAGTTTGTACAGAAGATTTGATTTGACTTGACTTGAATGTGAGCATATAGTGGCTACAGCTCATCCTTTCTTTTCCATCTGGCTGCACCCTCCAGGTCACTGGGGTGTTCTTCAACATACCATGTCTCTCCAGTTGCTGCTTGATCTGAAGAACAGAACCAAGATTTTATTTATGAACATTTTACCGAGTAATACATATTACTGAGGAATAAAACACGGTTATATTACTATAATGGTCTTTCTATATGTTACATTAAAGGAATCCCATAGCTGGATTCACTAAATCAAGCATTTCCAGTCCTGTGGCATTGTTAATCCAAAGCTAAAGCAAAATTTAGCTCTCCAACCAAATATTATTGTAGTTTATTTGTCAGGACTTGCTGTCTTGATGTTGTGAGGACAGAGGACTACTCTTCTACAATATTCTAATGAGTAAAACCAGTGCGAGTCTAGCAGTGACTGCTACAGCTTGCTCGCGTTAGATGCACGCGCACAAGCTGATTTGCTGATGTACTGAGAAACTCATTTTAAAAAAAGTTAAAGGAGATTGCACCCGTTTCCGTGTCCTGACCGACACCCATGCTGTTGACTTAATTTCCGGAACCTACCTAGTCTTCCAGTTACACATACTGTATTTGTAGAAAGCTTTATGTTAAATTGTGAAACAACATAGAAAGCTCCTAGCACTTTTTGGATCATTTTTTGATACCCAAGTACTTTTCATAGTTAAGCACAAATAATATTTTGTACAAACCTAGGAGTTTTTGTGAGTTTTCTTTCACTTTTATGCGAGTCAATTCCCAGTAAGGGATCTTTTTACCTTTCCTCAAGTATGGCTATTGGGTACTTTATACAACACTGTTGTTTGTTAAGGCTCAGTAATGTAGCAAGCAGTGTGATCTGCTCGGTTTTAGCTATGTTTCTTAGTGGCACTGAATGTATGAAGGCCTAGATGCACGTTTTGCCACTGAATATACCTTGACAATTCATTACAATGACTACATTCCCACTGTAGGTAATGTGGCCCATTTGTAAATGTGAGAGATTTGGGGGGGGGTTCATGACAATGTGAACAGCAAAAATTACATTGAGTCTGACATTTCTCATGTCGATTTGGGCCACTTTTATATGTGGTACTGATATTTGGCAGTGCGACCTCAGTCTGAACAGTTCGATTAGAATTCATGCTACTTTTTCATGAGTCCAGCGTGACGTTCATCATCATTTTTGCTCTGAATGGTCTGTTGGTGTCGCTCTCTCATCGTGCTTGTCACAAACTGTGTAATTGAACTGTATTCAATAGACAACACAAGAGCATATCGCTCCTTCATTTATCCTTTACTATCCCTTTTTATTCATCAACTTCTCAATTTCCCTATTTTATCGATTCCAGCACGTTTAGTCATTTATCTATCTCCTGTTTTACTTATGCAACATTTGCTAATCTCCTCACTGTAAATGTTCCATGAAAACAGTCTTTAAGCCTAAAATTATGGCTTTTTTTTTTTTTAATTATAATTTTTTTATTATTATTATTATTACAGCCTAATGTTTTAGTCATGCTGGAATATTTCTGTCATGTAATACAAAAAAATCACCAGCTCCAAAATGGCTGACTGCACAGCAGGATCAAACACACTCCATCAGATTTCACCTGAAGTCTCACTATTTGTTGTTTCCTTATTGGTCAAACTGTAGAAGACACAACACACACACACAAGCATAATTTAACATTTTCAGAACATGCTACTTATTAAAACCTTGGTCACTATCCAGTTAGAAGACTGTCCCATGAAAACCTGAAATACCAGACAGAGCACACTTGAAACTTATTCTCCCTGTCTTGTCCCTTGTCCACTTGTCCAAAAAAATCGGTTTTGTTTGCAGTGGTGTGTCTTATTCCAATATATTTGAACGATCATGTGAAAGCCAACTATAAGGAAGGCACTGTTTGTTCTCTTAGTCACCCTAAGCATGATAAACTTTATTTATACGGTTTTGATATTATTCCCTTTCTTGGTATAATAATACAGAGCATAAAGAGCAGGTTTAGGTGGGAAACCTGGCAGTGCAGTGCTTTTGTGGCATTTTCTTAAGAAACAGGGGAAGCTAAAAAATAATTATTTGAAAATATCTGTATAAGGATTGACCATGTGGCAGGCAAGTGTTCCTGCATCACAGAACATGGAGCCGATCAGGTTCCAAATGTAGGTCATGCAAATTACAGGCGAGTTTGTGAAACCAAAATGACAGCTCCAGTGTTGTGGTAGAAGTAGGTCGATTGTATTTCCAAAAATCGCACATTGCCTGAAAATCTAGATCGGAACAAGTTTTGGGTTTAAAGATTTTTTTAAAATAAATAATGGGCTACAGTATAAGGCTTGAATTAGTAATGAACCACAGAAAGGTACATTTTACATTAATTGTCATCCACCACAGTGTTATTGTGTATGTGTTTTTAATTTGGTTGCTAAACTAGCACAGCAAAACAGTTATTTACTTTTAAGCTCCTCAATCACATCCTTTACATCATTAATGTTGACACCTGCATTGGGGGTTTTTTTGCTCCAAAAAAGGTCACTTTCTGTTCTTATAATATGGCAAATCATGCAACTCCCAAAAAGCCAAAAATATCTAATTATCTTATTTCTATTTATGGGATCTTCAAAGAATTGTTCAGGAAATCGGAATTGTTCAGGAATTTTTCAGACAAAACAAAAAAAGTGACAAATGAAAGATAAGCTAAAGACACAACAGTTATTCCTTTTTGGGCTTTTGATTCATTTAGGGTCTTATGATTTTTCTAGGCTCTCATAATGGGCTGGTAGCAATAACCACACAAAAAGACTTACTGGTGTGACAAAAGAAATATGTCAGGGTGGTGCATCTTTGATCGTTGAGCAGTCCATCAAACAATAACGCGCAGTCCTCATTACCCAAACTATTATCGGGCCGCCCAGGATGCCACAGAATGTTTTGAAGTGTTGGTCCCGTCTGACCACTTCCAAGTGTCCCTAAAAGGGCCAAACCAAGAACCCCCCTGGAGAGATGTCACTTGCTGTAATTGACTGTTCTCTGTTTCGTTGGTCGCACTGGCCAAGTCTGTGTGAAATTCTCGGCAGTAAGCCTGAGCTCCATGCCAGCTCAACCGAGGACTAGTGACATTGACGAACCTGTTGGTGTCATTGTAGCCAGCTGTAAAATAGCAATGATTTAAAAATACATGCATATAATACATCTTGCTAGGAGCAAATGAGACTTTAAATAAAAATCAAACACATTTATTTCCATTATGGTAACCATGTAGAACCATTCAATAACACAAATTTTTACTTTACTAATCTTTTATATGTACTTTGCACTTCAGTATGTCATTTTATTTTATTTTTTCTCTATTTCTCAATTCTGTACTTTGTAAAAGAACCTTGTGTTTCTATAACCTTTTCACGCATTGTAACATGCGAGGGCGATTTCCTTGGATTTCAGTATTAATAAAGACAAACTAAAGCTGCTATGTCATATAAAATAAATTAATTTGTCTCCCTGCGATTCTTTTTCTCACTATTAATATCGGGCACTCTTTCATTTGCATTCATTTCCCAGAATGCAGAAAATACCGATTAATAGTTACCAGTCCAGGTCAGGTCAGTGTCAGAGAACACGGATTCATTAGCAGCCAGTAACCCTGAATAAACTGCGCTTTAACACTACAATACGCTTCTTCTTCAATATGTTTCTTCTTCTTTGTACATTTCAGAGTCTTGCAGTCAGCACCTGACTTTCTAAAAAGCTTAACTAGCCAATGAGCCCTTATAGTACCAAACTTCTTATGCAAACCACTTCTCTTCTCAAGATTCCACGAATGACGCAATGGCAATTTACAGCACAGATGGCGGAGGCTGATTTTCCATTTCGACTTTCCCTAGGACACAAGTCTGCTTATTTAACAAAATGCTGACCCTGGTTTTTGCTATAGTCATGTGCCGATAATTGCACTTCTAATATATTGCTATATTCAACATGCATCATATTTTATTGTGCATGCTTAAAAAGATCAGTACAATTTAGGAGGACGTTGGCAGCATTTAGGGCAGCAAGATGGTCAGTCTCATTTGGAATACAGCCCAAAGACAGCGGTCTTCTAAGGTTCTCTATTTTGGACAAATTTGAAGCAGCATGGCATGTCCTTCTCCAACCAGACAATTCCATAATTCTGGAGGTAATCTACAGGGGTTTTTTATTTCAATAAAATGCTGTTATATCATAAACCCTGATAATAAGCTGAGCAATTATTGTGATATGGAGATTTATTATCAGCACAAATCTAGTGTGGAATTAGATTGGGAAGTGCAGACACACTGCAATATGGGATTATGATTTGAGAACGATTGTGAACAACACTGACTTTTGAGATACCAAAATACACTGTGTCCTTATGTTTGAACTGTTTTGTTTCAGCCCTCAGATGTGTATGAGCTGGTCCTCAGTTGCTATTTTAGATTTTTAGTTTCACATGCATTGTTGCAGATTGTTTCCTATTTTCTAACAGAGTAAGAGACTTATAAAATGTAGTGGCATCCTAACCATACTTAAATACTTTGGCATTTCACATTTATAAATCTACAGAACGACAGATAATCATAATCATAACGCAAGAACTGATGTAACTCATTGTGAATATTGGAATAGATTTTTCTAGCAAATAAAAAATAGCACTCTTCTCTTAAGCTTTCACAGTCGCATCTACAATTATACAAAAACTAATTCTGTTTTACATATGAAAAGAAGTGCCACCTAAAACCAGCACGCAAGGTCAACAATTTAAATGGCACAATCCAGAATGGTTATCTCACAACACAACCCAAATAAAATGGATGTTTGATAATCAAACCCTTAGAAAAGTACTTAGTACCTGTTCTTACTGATTTTCAAGATTCCTGCTCTCCTATCACCAATGATTAATAACAATACCTTTATTTATATTAGCACACATTCCATGAAGTTAAAATGGGTGTCAGTGTACGTTACACCATTGTTTTCCACTCCTGTACCTCTAGTCCTCCTGTACTGCACATTTTAGTGTTTTTCCTCCTCTAACACATACAGTATTTCATCCCCATGAAGGGCTCTAACACATGTATATACCATTAAAAAAAGTAGAAAAATACACTTTAATACACAGAGCCCACCTCCTTTGCCCTTGCCATCCCAGGATACAAGATGGGGGATACACTTTTAAATAAAAATGGTTTAAAGCTTTTTTTTTTTTTTTTTAATAGACTCACCACTCACACGATTCGGGCATGAAATATTTATTAATACATTACATAAAAA
>JAOUQW010077418.1:0-13077 GCA_028565825.1 Olivaichthys viedmensis
GCAGCACGCTATACAGGACTACATGAAGTGCAAATACACGACAGTGAGGACGAGTGCAAATATACACTATACAATAAGTACACAGGGGCAGTAAATACACAGGACAATAAATACACAGGGCAATGCACGCTAATCAGACAGGACAACAGAACAATATTGAATGGGGTAGTCTGTAAACTGTCTGTAAACAATACTGACTGAGGAAAATGTCTATTAGCAGCGAAAAAAAATATAGCATTTATTATAGCAACTTCCTTTTGTATAGAAAATCTGGACTTTTCAGGTTGGTTAAAAAAATATATATATATTTTTTTTAAAGCAACTCAACAAGAAGAAAAGTTCAAATTAGAGAGTTGTGAGAAGAAGAAAAAAAAGAAGAAAAAAAAGGTGCATGAATAGAGTATTATTTTGACCAAACTAGACAGTTTCGGGACTGCTTTTGGTGTTTTGCTTGATAGACAAAAACACACATGGCTCATAACTGAGATAACCCATATAAAACCACAAACTGCTATTTTATCATCACCTCGCTTCATCTCGTACTGTTTCGTACTGATATATCTTCCTCTGAGCTCTCTTTCGAGGTGATTAATCCAGTTACTGTAAGCCTGCCTGCTGCAAAAACAAGCCTGTTACAGTTAGCTAGCAGCTACGCAGCCTTCGAGACACCGTCCTGTCAAACTTGCTTTTGTGCAACAATCCGGCGTGAAATTAAAGGCAGGGCGTAGCGAATTTGGCGGCAGCTCAGGTTTTTGGCGGCGGTTCTGGTGGGAAAAACCTGTTGGTGAGGGCCGGTTAAGCCGTGTGAGAAACGCAGCACACGCTGAGATTTAAGGGGGAAAAGAGGGCATGCTCGAGATGGTAAAATAGGGGAAGACTCAAGAGCACTCGAGAGGCAGAAGGAATAAGAAAAGAGGACAGAGTGCACAAGAGGGAGGGAGAGAGAACGATCCGAGACTCTTATGAAAGAGGGAGGGAGAGAGAACGATCCGAGACTCTTATGAAAGAGGGAGAACGAGGTCAAGACGGGAAGGGAAGAGAAGAGAAAAAAAACTAAGCAGCGGACGTAAACAATGAGAAGTCAGAAATCCATAAAGAGGGAGACCAAGAGACAACAGAAAGAAAGGCAGGGCCTGACGAGATCTCCACACACACACACACACACACACACACACACACACACACACTGTGCCAGAGGAGATGATCTCACAGGATTTAGGACGGCTGCCACTAATTACTCCATTTCCATCTCATTCTGAGGCTTTTCCCCCTCAGGAGGACAATAACAGTCACGGCACTGACCAAACCGGATGGGAAATCTCGGCCTTCCTGAACATCTTACACCATCAAGCGTGCATCTGAAACGCTAGTGCTGGAAATTAATCCTTCAAATCAGAAGAACATGCATGAAAAACTGACCAAGACGACGTGCTGGAAAAGAGACCGTCGTAACAATTTAAAAAAAAACTGAGATTGATAATATTGCTATGCGCTGAACACCGCGAGTGTCTTTGTTTCAGGCTTGTGCTGACATTTTCACGGCCCAGAAATTAGCCCCGCCCCCTAGCTATAGAACACAACTGCTCGGCTCTGCGGCTTTTCCTTAAAAAGGCAACTTGTGAGGTGTACATAGTTTTAACAGAAAGGGCAGGGCCGGTTACGGGGAAAAAGGTGGAAGACTTGAATGTAAACAAACGGCCCCTCAGAAATGTGACGTAGCCTATATCCGAGTGAAACGGCACATTTGGGTGGGCGGGACTTTAGTTTAATTCATCGGGATCTGATTGGCTTGTGAAAAGTTAATTGTTATCACTGCGAGCGTGAGCCAACTCAGGGGGCGGAGCGACATGACGTAAAATGATTGGTTATTACGTCTTTTTGTCCCGCCCACAATACTCTCCGTGACGAAAAAGTACCAGACTGTCCAGAGACGGGTAAAAGTCTGGCTTGGGAGGCTATAAAAGTACTAACAAGACCCACAATACTCTCAGAAAAGTGTATAAAATAATTTATCAGGAGATCCATATGACTGTTATAGATCATTTACGTAGCTAACTTTACGCTTCTTAAACTATAAATCCTAAACCAGCTCGCTGCCATTTCTCATTATTTAGATTAACAGTGCATTGTGGGTAATAGTGCTTCAAAAATGTTATATCCATCTTTTTAAAAAAGCAGAGAAACAGCAAAAAAACAAAGTCCACGTCATAAGTAAATTCAAACGTCCTCAAAGCTAAATGGATAAATGCGCGATTTTAAGTTTGCACAAACGAGAGCCGAAAGCTAAACTATAAATGATGAGCCTTTTGCTTTGGGGACTTCATATTTATGAGTCTTGAGCTCTGGAGAATAAACGAGGATAAATCTGTGAATGAGGAAGTTCATCAAGAGAGGCCCAAAAAAATAAAAATAAAATAAAACACAACACCCATTAATTTATAAACATGTCCCAAATTTCTAATAATCTGTTACTTTCTAGGCAGTCAGATGGATTTCATTCTTTCTTCATAGATCGAAAAAGGGATCTGAAAAAGAGAGGTCGTAAAAGAGTGAGAAGGGAAGAAGGGAGATGAAGTGAAAAAAGTAAGAGTGAAGGAAAAAGAAAGAGGTAAAAGTAAAAAGTGAGGAGGTAAGAAAGAGAATTTTTCAAAAATGACCACAATTTAATTAATAGAATTTAGAGACACTGAAATGAAGAGAGATGAGAGGAAAAGTAAGAGTGAAGACCGAGGAAGAGAAAGGGAAGGTAAAAGAGAGGAGGGAAGAAAGACAAATGGAGGGAGAGGAGAGGGAGAGAGACAAAGTGAAGAGAGGAAAGCAGCAGAGAGAGAAGGTGAAGCGAGAGAAAAGGAAATAAAATGAAAGAGATTGAGAAAAGCAAAGAGAGATGAAGTGAAAGAAAGCAGACAGAATGAAAGAGAGATGAAAGAGTGAGGACGAAAGGAAGGGAGATGAAAGTGAAGGGTAACAAAAGCATAGAAGGCAAAAGAAGAGGAAGAAAGAAAGAAAAAGAAAGAAAGAAAGAGTTAAAGGAGGAGAATAAATGATGGAGAAGTTGTCCAGCCATGTGCCGATAATCGGTTATGTGATATATTGCGATACTGAACACACAATATTGTTACCGTGGATATTATTTTTAGCAAACTCTATTCTTTACAAGGAATCGTGTCGTGCTTGTGTCCTGATTGGATAAAAAAATTCACCATCTGTAAAAAGGATTTTTCACAAACAAAGGTGTAGATGAATAAATTCATTTCTACTCTTACACATGGCAACTTTTCTTATACTTTTCACACAGCAAATTAAAAATCCTTTAGAACAAAACTGATTTATAAAACATCCACATTTCAATTACAACTGCTATTTTTATGCACATTTAAAACGTATTTGTATTTAACATCCTGCATTTTCACACATGAATGGACTTTGGAGTCTTTTGTATTTGCATTTTTTCTTACATATCGTTGCTGTCCGATGAAAAGCATCTCCAAAATTAAAAATTTTCAGGAACACATAAAATCACTGTCATAGAGAGTATAAGAGATAATAAATCCGATATTGACTGTGTGATTTGTTTGTTGGTTGTTTAGATGTTAGCTGCTGTGGGGTAGATGGAGGTTTTTGCCCACATTCCATATATGATAAAACAAAGTGGAGAAACGTGTATTTCAGTGGACAGCGATGATGAACTGCATGTTTTCGGGTCTAAGCTCAAAATCTTTGATCCTTCCTTTTTTTTAAATTATCTTTCAATTGTTCCTTTTTGTAATTTCTCCTGGAATTTATTTACTACATCTGGTTTTCCTCGCTCCCCCCCCCCCCCTCTCTCTCTCTCTCTGAGTTTCTGAGATGCAGCGATGTGGCCAGATGTGAAAGCATGTGTCCCTGCAAAGCGCCTTATAAATCATGCAGAAAACATTATTTACCTCATCCGTGTGTGTGAGAAGAGTGGGAGCGAGCATGCGTGTGTGTGTGTGTGTGTTTGTTTTGGCACTCATCGTTTGGGTGTGTGCTCCACGGCATCACTAAAAACAGCTGCTCATGAAACGCAAGAAAAAGGGAACAGTTTGTTGTTGAGATTTTCTGAGTGAAATGTTTCATTTCTTTAAAATGTTTTGCGAATACCAACAAAACCTTTTTTCGTTTGATTTAATTTTTTACTACTGAACAAGCTGACAAAAACGCGCAGGACGTCTGTATTTGATAAACTCCAGCACTTTAGAGGGCAGTTTCTTGTCGTGTCACGTGATCTGTTGCTTCATTTCTGTGCCATTGTCCTTTTTAAATAAATAAATAAATAAACCAGTAATTAGTCATCTGTAGATTCTGTCCATTTTGTTTTCGTCACTCGGCGATGGAAAAGTCAGGCATGTCAACCAATAAACATGAAACGTTTCTTTGATAAAGCAAAAAGTATGCAAGAGCACTTTTAATTTTTTTTGCAGGAAATGACATCATTGGGTAAAGCAGATTCGTCTCAGAAAGTCAGTTTGATTCAAACGAGCTGCCGGCTTTTTCTCATGAACCCCGTGTGTTGTATTTGTGCATTGCATATTTTAAACATTTATTAAAGGAATTTAACATCTGTCCTTTAACTTGCATTATAAAGAGTTTGGAGTAAAAAGATTTTTCGATTGCAGGTGCCGTGGATCGAGATTAGGCTGAAAAATGGTGGAGTATTACTTTAAATAGATATTAATATTATAGATAGAGACGAAATCAGCAAACGTTTTTTACACTTGCATTATTTATAAAATTTTTTGCTTAGGGGTAAAGAAAAAAAAAAAGCCAGTTTTCAATTTAGTCTGAATTCAAGGGAGTTTTTAATGAAAGGTTTTCAGTAATGAGAGAAATCTAACGCTGACGTGCAAATTCTCCTGATTTCACACACACCACACGCACACACACACGCCCCACATGCGCGCACACACACACACACACACGCCCCACATGCGCGCACACACACAGATCCCAGCTGAGACACAGCTGCAGGTCTCGCCATCAGCCTGAAACCGCTGCCTCATTGTAATGCAATACCCACAATGCCCTGGGTATCTCTCCCGCTCTCTCTCACTCTCTTTCCTCAAGTAAACACTCTGTACTACCACGGCCATGTTTATTTGGGTTTATTTGAGGTCAGATATTTATTTGATATCTCTAACCGAGATAGCTTTTCTGTCTGTCTGTCTGTCTGTCTTTCTGCCCGTCTGTCTTTCTGCCCGCCCGTCTGTCTTTCTGCCCGTCTGTCTGTCATGGTAAACACACCTCGTTGGTCATTAACATGATGTTTGGTCACCACATGAGCAGAATGGCATTGATTAAAAAGTGTTTAAAAGAGTTTTAAAGTGTGCATTTCATTTTACATTTATTACACAATGTACTCATGAGAAAATGTAAAATCATGAACAATTTCCCTCTGCCTCTGTCTCCGTCTCCGCGTCTCTGCCTCCGAGATGTTACTTGCAACAAAAATCCAAATTAGGGACGACACCGATCTGATATCAGCAGAAAATTCTGAACCGGATATTGGAGAGAGAAAAAAGAAGAAAAAAAAGGAACAAATCCGACTAACAAATTTATCCTCAAACAACGACTTTTTATTTTATTTTCAACTGTTACACATTTGTTTGTTTGTTTTTAAAACCGGAAACAGTTTTGTTTACATATTGATTGTATTATATTTTGCATGAATAAGTATTAAACTGGAATTACAGTGGTTTTATTTTAAATTGTCAAATTTTTACCCACATTTGCACTGTGATATTCATGTTTACTTGTTTGTTTGAAAGAGTTTATTTGAATTAAAAAAATAATAAAAAGCCGTGGTTTGTGTGCAAGTCGCGTTGATGGCTGTGAATTTCTTCCTGTAGGCCTGTCGAGTGTTTGAGCAGTTTGAGTATTAATTTTAGATGGCCATCTTAAGTGAAGTGCTTCAATTAAAAGCCACTCATTCTAAATCTTAGTAGTTTAAAATAATAATAATAATAATAATAATAATAATAATATCGGCTCAGTATCGGTATTGGCCGATATAAAAGGATTCAGTGTCGGTAAAGAAAACGAAAAAGTGGATTCACGGCCATCTTTAATCCAAATAATAGATATTTAAGTAGATTCGAGAAATAGGCCTCGTCATCACTGCGGTTTTTTTGTTTGTTAGTTTTTTAACCAAAAGAGCATTTAGTGTTGATTAAAGGTTTTTAAAGAGGCTCGATTGAAGATTCGAGATCAGATATTTATGTTTGGATATTAAACAGCCATCTCTCGCTCTTTCTCTGAGCGCAGGAGGCCGAGAGGTAGCAGTCATGGCCGCTGAGAGAGCGAGCGAGCGAGAGAGAGAGAGAGAGAGAGCGAGCGAGCGAGCGAGCGAGCGAAATCAGTAGCGCTGAGCGAAAAGAGGATCTGGCCCAAGTCCACGTCGAACAGGAGAGAGGAAGTTATTCGCGCTGGAACAGGAAGTCACTCCATTTCCTGGAGTAGCTCTAGTACAGCCAGCTTCCTGCGTTTAATGACTCCATTAGGAAACTGTAATAGATAAAAGTTGTGACCCCCTTTAACCAGATACGGTCTCTTTAATTACAGCCTGAACGTGGTTAGAGACAAAGAGCAGCACACGCCACACCAGAAGTCATGACCGGATAATAACAGGCCGCGTCTCATTAGAGAACTTAAGCTTCGCTAATTTACTCAAGTCTTACACTTAACTGCATAGCAGAGAAAGTGTCACTCACGAGATGCAGAATGAGATTACAGACGACTCACTTTCACCTGGACATCTGTGACTTTACCATCAAAGAGATATAAATAGATCAAAGGCTATAAACTCACACACACACACACACACACACACACACACACACACACACACACACACACACACAGACAGTCGGTGTATTTTATGTATTTCAGTGTTTTGGTGTGTAAAACTCTAAATTAAACTGGCAGTGAAGAAACCAACAGTAACCTAATTTAAATGATTTAATACTCATTATTATTATTATTATTATTATTATTATTATTACTTTTTATTTATTTATTATTTTTCTGGTGTTTGGGCTAACGCTCGATGTAAAACGATGCAACGACTGTATATACATATGGCATTCGACAAAATGGTCACTACATTACACTACACAACCAGTGTTGGAGTCACATGATGAAATTCCGCTCTCAGATTGGTCAGATACATAAAATTGTTCACTAGAAAATATGCTCTTATGATCTGATTTTCCACAGAGTGAGAAATGTTTCAGTCTTATAGGTCATTAAATGAGGCTGAGGACATGAACTGGTGAGAGAGAGAGAGAGGAAGGAGGGAGAGAGAGAGAGAGGAAGGAGGGAGAGAGAGAGAGACGGGGGAAGGAGAGAGAGAGAGAGACGGAGGAAGGAGGGAGAGAGAGAGAGACGGGGGAAGGAGGGAGGCGGGTAGTAAAGAAAGAAGTAGGACAGTGTGTTCAGTATCGACCTCGTCTGCAGAAGACAGTGCTGTAGGAGACCCAGGTAAGAGAGACAGAGAGCGAGAGATAGGCGGGATGTGTGTGTGTGTGTGTGTGTGTGTGTGTGTGTGTGTGAGTGGGTGGGTGTTTTATTGAAGATAATGATGGTTGGCGTCTTGATAAACTCTTTGTTTCTAGCTCTATGTCCCGTATGCCAGGTAGGCATCCTTCTCTCTCCTGCTTCCCTCCATCATCCCTCCATCCTTCCACTCGTCCTCATGCCTCATGCTGCCTTCGCCTGCTCCTCACATGCTCCTCCTATGTTCCTGTTTCTCACTGTCGTAATTACGAATTCTTTGTGTACCGCTAACATTAGCTAGTTAGCAAGTCTGATCTGATTCCGAACATTTCTCACTTTTGTAAAAATGTACATAATGTTACAGATGGAAGTCTGACTGTGAGTTAATCAATGACGACTAAAATTTACTGGAATTTATACAAATAAACATTGTCGAGCACTGAGAGCATCCTTTCTTCCACCATGATGGAAAGGTAAAGGTCAGCAAGAGTAAACATTTTTTTTACTTTTTGGATTCTATTTTATTCATTTAACTTATAATAAGAATAAACAAATATATATATATATATATATTAATCTATTTATTTTATTTGTTTAATTATTAGGGGCTGAGCACCGTGGTAATGAGCTGGTGTGTGTGTGTGTGTGTGTGTGTGTGTGTGTAAGAGAGCGAGAGGGGGTTTCAATTTCTGTAATTCAAATAACCACTTGCTATGGTAAGAGGTGTGTTCATGTCTGTGTGTGTGTGTGTGTGTGTGTGTGTGTGTGTGTGTGTGTGGTGTTTTATCATCACACTACATTTGAAAAGTGGATTGGGGAACACAGTCCACACCTGAGCTGGGGGATCAGATCATTAACAGTGTGTTAATGTAACCTGTGTGAGGACGTCAGTGCTGAGGTTCTCATTATTACAGCTGTTCTACATACCGTGATTATAATGTACTGCTGGGCTCAAACACACACACTGTCAAGTTCACCGAGGCCAAGAACCACAGGCACAGATCCAAACCAGTAAACACTACATACACCGGGGCTAGGAACTAGAAGCCAAAAACTAGAAACCTAGAACTAGAACAAGGAACTAGGAACCTAAGGAGCTACAACTGGGGATCTTGGAGTTAAAGAATAAAAAAAAAATAGAGAGTAGAACACAAGGAACCAAAAAACTACAGAGCTAGATTTAAAAGACAAAGATACAAGGAAACTAGGAGACTAGAAACAAAGAACTCGGAATCTAGGGAGCTAGAGCAAGGAGACAAACTAGAAGTGAAGAGGACTGGACAACCAGGAGCTCGGAATCTAGGGACCTAGAGCAAGGGGACAAACTAGAAGTGAAGAGGACTGGACAACCAGGAGCTCGGAATCTAGGGACCTAGAGCAAGGAGACAAACTAGAAGTGAAGAGGACTGGACAACCAGGAGCTCGGAATCTAGGGAGCTAGGTTTATTGTTTATTTTTTTCTAGTCTTCCTAGTGAGCTTGAATTAGGACACAAAAAAGACTGAGGAACTAGGGCACTAGGGCACTTCTGGATGAACATACATACAAACAAAGAGGTGCATAAACACAGGTTAACAGCGCTAATTACAAAGAACAGGTGTCAACGAACTGGATACAGGTAGTAGCAATGATCAGGGGCGTGTTCAGGATGGAACTTGGGGGGAACTGAGGGAAACAGGAAATAAACAGGAAGACTATGCGGATATCGGTGAATTCTGATGGTAATACTTCCTCTTCTCTCTGTAGAAATATCGTTATCAGGATGAAGAGTCCCCGCCCCTGGAGCACAGCCCCGCCCACATAACTGCCGGAAAGAGCAGTGAGATTTTGCACCTTAGTGACGCAACCCACGCCCCTATGGACGGCCTCCATGGTTACGCCCCACACCCACACATGTCACCTGCAAAGGTACTTCTGTCTTTCTCTATGTTTGCTATTAATGTTGTCTGTCGACTTGTTAGGGGTAGAGGGTTGGGAGGGTTGGCTACCCCTACTCCCTACCCTCTACCTCTACTCCCTACCCTTAACCCCTACTCCCTACCCTACCACTTTACCCCAACCACCTACTCCCTACCATTTACCTTCTACCCCTATACTCTACTCCTTACTCTCACTTCCTTTTCCCAACCCTTTACCCCATAGACGTTCTGTTTACCACTAATCACCTACTCCCTACTTTCTACCACAAAATTCCCTACCTCTTAGCCTCTATGATTTTTCCTCAAGGTCCTTTCGTCTACCTCCTAGTCCCTTCTACCTCTACTCCCTACCCCCTAAATCTTACCCCTGCCTTCTAATCCCTACTCTCTCCTCTACTCATTCCCCCTACCCTCTACTGCTTAACCTATCCCCACTGTCCTGTACACCTTAGCCCTTCATGCTACCCCCTACTCCCTACACTCTATCCTCTGCACTCTAATCACTCTACTTTTCCCACTTTCCTCTACCCCTTACCCTATACCTTTACCCTCTTCACCCTACCCCTACCTTCAGCTTCCCAGCCTCTACCATTTACCCTACAACCCCTACCCTCCACACTCCAGCCTCTACACGCTACCCCTACCTTCAACTCCCTAGCCCCTACCCCTTACCCTAAACCTCTACCCCTTACACCCTACCTTCAACTCCCTAGACTCTACCCCTAACACCTTACCAACAACTTTAACTTGTTAGTCTCTACCCCTTACCCTATACCTGTACCTCCTACACTTCAGCTTCTACACCCTACTTCCTATTCTCTATCTTCTACCCTCACTCTCTATTCAGTCTGTTCCCAATCTTCTACTTAATTCCCCCCTCCCTCTACCCCTTACCCTGTACCTTTACCCTATACACTTCAGCCTCTACATGCTACCCCCTACTCCCTAATCCCTAGCTTCTATTCTCTATCCTCTACCCTCTACTCCCTATTCACTTTATTCTCAACCCTCTACCCTGTCCCCTCTACTGCATACTCTTTACCTCTTACCCCACTACTCTTCTCCCCTCTAACCCTTACCCAAAACACACCAAGCCCTACCCCCTACCCCCTAACCCATACCCCCTACCATGTGACAAGCATACTAAAAGAAAGGCCTGTTTTCTGTCACAGTTTGTGAGATTGAGCTTCACAGCACTTTGGTGGAAAAAGTCGAACACAGAACATTTTGTGTACTTGTGAATAAGTGAAACTGTTTGTTGTTTTTATGGAAATCTTCTTTTGTTCAAGTCCAGTTTATTGTCATGAACTGTCACTGTTTTGTCCACACGCATAGTTACTTTTGTTTTTATCAGTGTCTATTCAGTACACAGTAGCGGAAATAATAATAATAATAATATGTACTGTGAGGTTTTGGCGCCCTCCTGTGGTCATCAGCGGAAGTGTTTCAGCACCTTGGAGAGCGAATCAGATTCGGCGTCATGAAACAGCACCTGATTATTAAGAACAAGTCTGAGATGTTTGTGCTCCAGTTAAAGCCTAAATCATCATGTTTTCGGTCTGAGTGGCAAATTGTTCTGTATAATTAAATGTTTATTTATTTGTTCCTGTATAATTCTCTTTATTTATGTATTTATTGTTGATGATCGGAGCTGAATGTGTTATATGATGCGTAGACGTCAAATTCCTTATTTATATTCAAATTTATTTGTCTCTCTGTTTCTCTCTGTCTCACTTCTTTTTCTCTGTCTGTCTGTCAAATTCAAATTCATAAGTTGCTTTACTAGCATGACTAATTATTTGTATTGTCAAAGCTTTGATACAGACTTTGAGAACACAACAGAAAAAGAACAACAAAAACAAATACATACATGAACTGTTAGATTTCATAAAGATATGTGTATGTGTGTGTGTGTGTTAGTGGTGTGTTAGTAATCTCCCAGAATCCTCCAGTCACTCCCACACCACATGACATATCACCTGACCCGCGTCACTGATCACTAATCACAGACACCTGGTTCTCATTACACCACACATAAACTGCGAAGTCTCGCTCCTAGTTTACTATGCGATTAACATATGCGATTACCTGATTACATTATTAAATTATGGATCCCGTAAATTGGGCAAGGAATCGCCAAGCTCAGATAAGTGAGTTATATAATGTCATGTCTTCCCGATCTCCCTATGTCACATACGAGCATGAGGATCTGGACACTGAATCCAATTATGAAGGGGAGTACATGATGACAGCAGAGCTCGATGCATTTCTCAATGCGGATGTTTCCCAGCTCCCTGACCTCACTGAGGACGTCACTCCGCCTCCTGACCCTGATGATTACATCGTTCCACCGCCAGACTCTGTGGACTATGTTGCTCCACTCCCTAGCTTTGTAGAGGACGTCATCACTGAAGATGTCGATGCTTTGACTCCCATTCAGCTTGTCGAACACAAGAAAGACCCTAAACGATTTTTTGGGGGAGGAGCTATACCCTCTAGTATCTCGTGCCGCTGAGCAGTCCAACGCCGTTAAGGGTTCCTTTGGGACTGCTGGCAGCTGGACACACTTAGGAGTGGTAGCTACTATGGATCCCGGGACGACTATTCTGCGCGTGAAGCGGAAGGGAGGCACGGACCCTGCGGACGTGCTGCTGTTGGCCTATAAACGGATCAACCCATGACTGAATCCGGCCAGCCAACTGAGCACGTGAGCATCGAGAACTTCGTCTTCAAGCTCATGGCCACGGTCACCTCACACGATGCGCCGGTGCCGACACACGTCAGGGGCACACTTGGCACACGCCCTACGTCCGCCTCATGGCAGCTCCAACAGGATCATCGGTGACTTGCGCAACACCAAATGGAGCACCAGGTGAGAGGAACGGTACCGGATCCTTTCCAGCCGGGTTTCCAGCAGAGCCTTTTGAAGAAGGAGGACCTGTGGAAACCATTCTGAAACCTGCCATGCTGGAGGCCAACGCTGAGAGCGTTGCCTATTTCCCTGATGCTACCAAGAGCGCCGTCCAGTTTCCTGACACCACAGAGGGCGTCGGCAAGTTCCCTAACACCGCAGAGGGTGTCGCCCAGTTCTCTGACACCGCAGAGGGCGTCGCCCAGTTCTCTGATGCCGCAGAGGGGGTTCCCCAGTTTCCTGATGACACAGGGGGCATTCCCCAGTTCCCTGACGCCGCTGAGGGCATTACCCCGTTTCCAGACAATCCTGGTTACAAGTTGGGTACCTGCTCAAGTCCGGACAGTGTCTTGGACCAGTGGGTAAACCTTTGGATACAACCAGAGAACCCGGATCCTCCCATAGGTCCAGACCCTCCCTCCCCCCCATGTAGGAACTTGGCGTGTCTGGAGTCGCGCCTTGGGGGCCGGGGGGGGGGGTTGGTTCTGTCACGCATCTGCTGGCAAATACGAACTGTATCTCCCAAAATCCTCCAGTCACTCTTGCACCACATGACATATCACCTGACTGACTTCACTGATCACTAATCACAGGCACCAGGTTCTCATTACACCACAAACATAATAGAATAGAATAGAATGCTCCTTTATTGTCACATATACAGTTAAGCCGGAAAGTCTGCACACCCCTTTCACCTTCTCCACGTTTCATTACATTACAGACTTATTCTACA
>JAOUQW010077470.1:0-13072 GCA_028565825.1 Olivaichthys viedmensis
CTTGCTCAAGGGCCCAACAGTGGCAGCTTGGTGGAGCTGAGGTTTGAACCCATGACCTTCTGATCAGTAGCCCAGTGTCCTAACCACTGAGCCACCACTGCCCCAGCGTAGCAGTGACACTGACATAGTAGTGTGTGTGTGGTGCTGGTAGGAGTAACAGGGGCAGCAGCTTCTCCGGGGTTTTTAAACACGTTGTACCGTGCATTTATTTATCTGGCAGATATTTTAAGAGAATGCGATACAAGCATACACCTGAGGTGTTGAGAGGTTATGGCCTTGCTCAACATCCAACAGTGGTTCTTTGGCAGTCCTGAGATTTAAACTTATGATCTTCCAAATACAAGAGGGCATGTGTACAGTCTGAGGGCAAGAGGGCAGGGGCTTAGTCCCCCCCTGGGGTCTATCTGTGCACATGCCTGGGCCCAGATTTTCGTTTCGTTTCAATTCAATTGCCTGATTACTGCCCAATGCTGCCTTATGCTATCGCCGAGCTACCACTATGATTCATGTAAAATGTTATGTACTATCAATAATTAAATAATAATGAATAATAACCTAATGTACTATTAAGTACATTCATTTAATTAATATATTTGAGTAAATTACTTTTTTTTGGTTGTTTCTGTTTCAGACACTCACATGGAAGAACACATCTTTACACATCTTGTTGAGTGCTTGCTATAATACTGTTCTGCCAAATAGTGGGCTAATGGCATAATGATGTCGCGCACAATGGCTTTAGTCAAGTCAAGTAGGTTTTATTGTCATTCCTCTCATCACAGACAGATGTAATGTTAGGTACGAAACATAGTTCCTCCAGAAACACAGTGCTACACTTAACATGAATCAGTGACAGACAAGAGAATATGTAACACAGTGACAGACAGTGCAAAGCTAATAAATACAATAAATACAAACATTAAACTAGACGATAAGCTTTAGACTATGGAAAAAATAACACCAAACAGTACACAACTAAACTCTATGCACGGTAGTATTTTTTATGTAAACTGTGTGAATAGTTCCAGTATAAACATGTAAAGTGACTTGTGCGTGTGTAATTAGTACATATTATGTCTCTCTTTTAAAGTGGCTCAGTGCATATATAGACCAAATATAGTCCACATTTAGACCAAAATGCATGTCCCATACTTGATCACTCCTGTCACAGTAAGGTGGAGTGGCTTGGTTTTGTGTCTCATACTAACCCCAGACCAGTCCCAAAACAGTTACTGTCAAATCTCTGCTTAGTATGCAGGCAGGTCATACACATGCCCACCCAAACCACTGCAGTACACAGGATTCACTGGTGAGCAAGCCAACTGGTTGCCCAGTGTAACTTTGGTCAACTTAAACGCAGTGCTGCCTAAGGTTGTTTTGAAGATTAGCTTTCTAAAGGCTCATTAAGGTTTAGCCAACAACCAAAGGATTTTATTCAGGATTACTAAATCCCAGACAAATTTTCAAGATCATAAAAAAGAAATCTCACCCGTCACTGACATTCATTTAAAGTGAGATGGTCAGAGATTCTTGTGATCACTATCTGGGACTCTTGAAAGAATATCAGATGGGTTTGATTTGATTTCAAACGTGTAGTCTTGCCTCCCAAAGTGTGTGTTGCACAGAGACTGTAGGCCATGTAATAATGCGTACTACCATGATGCAAGAGAAATCGTTAAATGACTCATGCTCTCCATTGCTAGAATTTTGAAAGTCGATTGGTGTATGCTCATCTTAACCCAAAAATCTTGAAAATCTGAAAGGATGCAGTGTGGTGGGACTCCTGGACTGAAGGTGTGAATTCCTGCTTAGAGCAACACATTAGGATTCTAGATGTGAGCTATTATATATATCTGTCATTTTTGACTGCACTAAATATCTAAGATAAACAATTACATATATAATAGTTTCCCAATATACGTACATACCAAGAGGAAACAATATCTGACTCACATTAATCCTTATTTGGTTCTATAATTTTTCTACGGCTGGAGTCATGCTGTGACGCTCATCTTTAGGTGAAAATATGATTTTGCAATAAACTGATGGGGTCTGGGTATAGTGAAGAAATCTCTACAAGCACATATATATAACGTATAATTAAGACAGTCAATCAATAATACTTTTTCTCCCTGGATCGCTAACAGCAATTCAACTGTGTACATATTCATGAGGACACAGTAATGACAACATGTGAAGACTTCAGAACACTGTGTTTTAAATCTTGTCGATGAATAATTAATGAAAAATTAGAAACCTGAGGGAACCAAATATAGCTCTGTGTTCTGTACATATAGTCAGTACATTTACATTTACCTGTTCATGCTTTTTCCTAAACACAGCCTATGCCTAAAGCTTGGGGGGTGAGGTGCCAAAAATCACAACTGAGAGGATCCCAAAGCTGCTCAGAGGATACAAAAGAGATTGGAAGATTATAAAAGAGTATCAAGGCAAAGGGTAGGCATACAAGTTATTTGAGAATATTTCTATCACATTTGGAAAGGGAGATGCAAACTTTTGAACACTTTTAATATCTTACATACATACACTATTTGACAACTGTGTTACTTGTGAAGGAACCTCTGAAACCTAACACACTAAATCTCTTATATGTATAAATTAGATTTCTAGTCTTCTTTATTTCGTCCCAGGGGTATGTAAATTTTTGCACTCGGCTGAAGCAAAACACTGCACAAAGCTTGTATTGGGACTAAAAAAAGAAGTCATTAATGTTTGTGTAAGATTTAAACAGATAACTGTAGCTCTTGTTAATGAGGTGTGAATGAACGTGTAGGTGTCGAGTAACTGGTGGTGAAGGGCTGTGGGAGAGGAGTGGTACAGAGCAGATGTTTAGAGCTGAACAAACCTACGACCTATGGACTCCTTTATTGAGTGGGCTAAGCACAGTTTAGACTGCATTACACATACAACTGTGTTGCCTCTTCGTCACTCAATTAGGTATGTATTTCATTGTCCTCTACAAGCACTGACGGCTTGAATATGTATTTTCGAACCAATATCCCCAAATAGAGATTCTCAACTTCAATGCATGGGGCCCCTCTGCCCCACACAGATAGTACATCTAATTGAGCTGGACTTGATAATTAATTAATTAGGCAGTGGATCTGCAGGACGCAGTTGAGAACCCCTGTCCTACACCAATTTGTTACTGAATGACTTTTATGTTATGATCATAAAGTCTCTCATTCCAACAGTAATATAAGTGAGCATATGTAGCTTCAGCATTTAGAAGGTAGGCATTATTTTTAATAGGGCTTTCGTGAAATGCATGAAAAAATATAACCCAGTTATTTTCCCATTCTTAGTTTATATCGATCCTGGTCACTGTGACAGGTGTCACTCATGAGAGCTGAAGCTAGACGTTGCGTGAGGTCAGCATCTTTCTGCACCCTCAGCTAGAGCCGTCTGCAGTGCTGTCCGCAGAGAGATGATCAACATTGCACTCCGTTTGCATCAGTCTGAACACCAACAATTCGCTAAAACTGTAGTTTGGAGTCGGACTTGCATTGCTACGGGAGATGATTACAAAAAAACTGATCTACAATCTCTGTCCCACTTTTATCTATTACAGTGCACATACTAATAATACATTTCTGATTTTACTCTGGAAAGCCTTTAAACATCAACAGTTTTGCTTAATAAGCCCAAATCTATTAATGCATTGTTAGCTGCTTATTATTATGTCTTATTAAATTATTAGAATAATCACAAATTCAAAAAGGGCTTTGTGGTTCTATGTGGTTTGATCAGGTTATAGTGCACTGCAGGTCATTTACAGCATCACTCACGCTGGCAGGCGTTTCCTCTAGCAACATTTTATAAGGGGTTGTTTTCTTCAGAATTATTAACACCCTCAATGAATTTCACTCTCAAAACATAATATTATGTTTTAGTGACAACATTGCTCTGAGAAAAGTCTATCTTATGAGATCAGAGAATGTGTAGTAAATTGTTTGAGACA
The DNA here is from genome assembly GCA_028565825.1 of Olivaichthys viedmensis. Classification (NCBI taxonomy): domain Eukaryota; kingdom Metazoa; phylum Chordata; class Actinopteri; order Siluriformes; family Diplomystidae; genus Olivaichthys; species Olivaichthys viedmensis. The sequence continues at coordinate 3,983 of JAOUQW010077470.1, forward strand.
GTTCCTCCATGCAGAATATCTGCAAATCCTCCAGAATCCTTGATTCTCACTTGTGGACTCTCATATTCAGCTCCACTATCATTTCAATTGGAGCTGGCTTAGAAAATTGAAATGGCCTTTAAATAAACTCAATTCTGTGGTCTATCTTTTTTTGGGTGGCATTGTGGGAAACAAATGCATACTGCGCACCAAGTAGTATGCCTAAATAGTAATGACACCATTGGTGTACTGATAAGTATTTGTGTCTTTGAGGATGTAATTATCCGCTACTGTTATTGTTGTCTTCTCGCTACCACAGATGTGTTATGAGAATAAAAAACGTTGTGCACATCGGCGTGACTGTCACATTTACTGAATAGCCTACTAGGTAAAAGAGCGAAACGTCTGCCCTTTAACGAAAGCTTGTTTTCATAGCTAGCGAGCTACCATTAGCCAACTAGTTCACACTGTCGGCTGCATGAGCTCTACCACTGATCTTCACCGCGGTGTGAGTGTACTCGCTCCCTGCAGTGCTGGATGCAGCTCTGAGGTCAGTGGTAGCAAGCTAACTGGCTAACATTAGCTAGCTCGTTAAAACACAAGCTCTTTTTGAAGGGGGAAAGGGCTGCTCCACTCTGATCTCTCACAGCGTTCTTCACGCAGGGCCACGGTGCGAGTTAACTCGCTTTACTGCAGATCCGAGGCCGATGGTAGCGAGCTAGCTGGCTAACTTTAGCTAGCTCGCTTAAAGGAAGTGTGGGGGGAAAAAACTCTCATGCCTGGTTGCTTCCGATGCTTCCTTGTGTATCTTTATTACCTGATCTGTGTTCTGTGTATTTTGTTATCTGATTTGTGTTATCTATTAGCTAATTAACTAGCTAGCCGACTAGCTCGCTACCATCAGCTCAGTAAAGTTGATTTCTTTTTAAGGTTGAAGCGTGATGACGTATCTGTCCAAAAAAAAACAACCCTGCCAAATCTGACTCAATGGCTCTGACTGTAAATTACTATTTAAAGGATTTCCAGAGCGACCCACAGCAGCTCAGGAATTTTTAACAAACAAAAAAACTCACGCACTAGACCTCTAGCACTAATTCTTACTTTTCTCTTGCAAACGCAGCATCTCTTTCCACCTGCCTGAGCTTTGTGATGTGGCTGTTCCACACGTTGGATCTGTCAGAGGAGTGAGGGGCTTTTCCACTGATCTCAGCACTCGGTCACAAAGCAGCATCCAGCTGCTGGACTAGAGGACCTGACAAAGCACCTTCCAGTGCTGACCATTATTTCTACAGATTACTGCAATTATCGACTTTTCTTTAATTACTCAGACCACATCGTTATTGCAGGTGCTGATCTCTGCACTTCTGTGTGTGTCACCAATGTGCTGATGAATCAACATTAGGGGTGAAGAAATCTAAAATTACGGGATTGCAAAAAAATGCTCAGCTACGTCAGCCGAGAATCTTGATTCCTCAAATTGGCAAAAAAAAAAACCCTCAGGCTTCTAAATGGCAAAATCTCCAACAACATACAAGCATACAAGATTAAACCTCAAACGTGGTGCAGCCACCATCACCACCAGTAGCAGACGAACATATGTTTTCTATGTTCAGTATACAGAGGCACCAAAGTCTAGGCCTACAGCAAAGAAGGCTCATTAATCACAACCTATTGGAGGAGACACAAGATCAGTCCAAATCCTCTTGGGGTGAGTGCTGCAGCCTTAGGAGGAATAGAGCTGACTAATTAACCAGAGAGAGAGACAGACAGGGAGAGAGACAGATGAAAAAGAGACACAAAGCAGCAAACAGAACGGCACTTAATCCTGCACAATGCAAATGTCAGTTTAGGATGTCTGTATTTAGACAAGACGCAGATAAAGACAGGGAGAAAATAGAAGATCAGAATCTATCTAAGGATTGAGAATAGCTGAACAGTACAATACCTTGTGCAAAATCATAGTAAGACAAAAACAGGTATGTCCAATCTCGTGTTGGACCTAATGAAGAGGATTGCGCAGTCTGCCATGTGTGGATTTGGTTCGATCATCCTGTAGCGTCTGGACAGTTAAATTATAAACAAGCTTTCTTTATTGAATTTTGATTGTAATTGTGAATTTTCTATTATTTCCATTGAAAGATATTTTTCCCCCCCAGAAAGAACAGATCACTGACAGCTATGTGATGAGTTTCAGTTAAAGGTGGGGTCAGTGATTTTTAAATCAGAACATATTTGGTGATGTTCTCTTCACATTCTGGCAGCTGTCGATAAAAATATCTGCTCAGAGGAAAAACGTCGCTGCTCTGTCGCGCCCCAGGCACTGTAAACTAGAGGAAAAACCAAATGATGTGGACCACCAGCATTCAACCAATCAGAACAAGAAGGCGTCTCTGCTTGCCTGTCAATCTAGAAAGCTCCTCCTCTTGCACTAATATTTAGATGTTCTAGCCTAGGCATTGCACGTGCATGTGAGTTTTAAAACAACTTATATCACTGACTATACCTTCTTTTTTTTTTTACCGGTTTTGCAGCAAAAGTAATGATCTAGTAAAATAAACACAAAAGCTTTGTCAATTAAACAAAATTAAATCAGCAAGTTGGTGTGATCTCAACTCAACAACCTGCAATAAGCAGCAGTATGAGTTTGGCACTGCTAGCTGAAATGTGCTTCATAACACTCTATCAGGAGACGGACTGTACCAAGGCCTTTAGAACACATGAGGCAGTGGGAGCTCAGTGGTTAAGATTTTAAGCTAGCGATCTTCATACGTCACTTGACAATTACAAGATAAGATCTGCTAATCATGATAAATCCAAACAGGTTCATTCAGTTCTTCGACCATGTGTGCAAACTTGATTAGAATAGCCGGATTAAGTTGCCCGAGACAACTGTGTGCTCCCAGGTTAGTTGGAAAGAGCAGATATATTGAGACTCAAAACCATGATCAGCAAGTCAACAATTGGCCAATAAGGCGAAAGAGCTGAATTCGTTTCACCAGCAGAACAAGAGCTACTATTTATGAAGATAAAGTTTTGAAGAATTTAAAGCCATGATGACTATGAAAGCGAAACAATGGGTGTCAGAAAGTAGCTGATAAATTAAATGTGTAATTATTTTATTGCTAGATTAGTTTTATTTCCACTGTATCATTGGCCCACTCTGGCATCCTATCAGGCTTTATATGATTTGCTTTTTATTTCCAATGTCAGAGCTAATAATGGGGCTAAGAGGACATAGGAACAGGTGAAAAAAGGTATGTATTACCCCAACTACTACAATGATCATTAGTACTAAAAAGCATTTTCTTTAATGGTAGTGTTGTTTATTTACGTTTTCTTTTTTTTCCAGTTTTTATTTTTGTTTGTTTAACCAATTAGGAAGAAGTCAGAAAAAAAAAATGACAGAGGACCAGCAGCCGTGAACCTTACCCCTGCAGGAGAGCTGGCCCTTCAGCACAACATACATTGGTGCAGGGCCCTAAAGCAGCACCTCTGCAAAGCCACTGTTACGATGCAGCAGCAGTACAAAGCTATGCATACTGTGTGCATTGTTTTCAAGACACAACTACAATGAGTTGTATTATGTGTGGCCTCAATAGACCTTCCCCATACACAGTTCCATCCAAACTAAAATGTTACCGTTCTATAAGGAAACTATTGAAATTTGTCAAATGGTCTTGGGCGATTTCGCAACGTATGTACTGCTAACGCCCTTCGTATCCTTATGTCTATTATAATAGTCTGGGGCAGACTTCCATTACAGAGAACGCTTCAAAATCTGTGATCTCATCTTGTTTACACTGAACAAGGCTGCTCTTGCGCAGGTTTGAGCTTAGGGACTTGTTGTGTTGGCAACGAATCCAACAACAGCTTTGAAGAATACAAAAAAATTAAATAAATCCAGGATCAGGTCAAATCTTCAATAATCCAATCCAGCTAACTCAGTAATCCACATATGAAGAACGTACAGAGAAGATTGAGAAAACTCAGGATTGCCAGAAAACCAGTGTTGGTCCCTCGAGCAAGGCCTTTAACTCCCAACCGCTTGGATTATATCATGTCTCAATTGTAAGTCGCTTTGAATAAAAGGTGTCTGGCAAATGAATAAATGCAAATCTCTCATGGTGGTGACAGAGAACACATGCTCCAAAATTCAGACTAACACAGTAAACACACTCACTATACTCCTGCCTCATAGCACCCCCTCTACCCAACTAACACACTCAAACACACTCCCTACTCCAGATTAATAATTAACATACTGTCCAGTTCAGACTAATTCATCATTTGATTTTTATGGAAGAAATTCACACAATTATGTGTGAATGACAGAGAGGATGAGAGATTTTAGAAACCAACACCTCGTCCTGCTACAGCTTGATTTCACACTACTTGTACAGTACAGGCTACAGGTGAGTAATGGGATGTCGTAAAGGATACGAGATGGAAATAAATTCTGCAAAAGATGTGTAGGCCATGAAGTCTTCCAAATAAACATATCGCTCTCAAACAGTTACCCGCCTGAGTTAATGAATTAAAACCCTACACTATACCAATGTTTATGCTAAACAGTGCCTGAACGGAAATAAATACAACCTTAATTAATGCTAACACTGATACTTTCTGCAAGGTCTTCTTGCAGCCATTATAAAGGGCCAAAAGGGTCAAAAATAGCTCATTAAACAAATCCCAGTCCATCAAAAAGGTAATGTAATTGGACCCTAGACTCCAGTAACCTCAGCCTGATGTTACTCCAGTCCGTCGCTCTGGGCAGGCACTAGAGTGTAATTTACAACTGTAATTCTCTTTTTCTGTATGCACTGAGAAACTCTGGCTGTGTCCAAAATTACTCCCATTTGAACATACAGTGAACCTGATGGGGTGTGAAAAAGACTAGACATGTCAGATAGAAAGCCATTTAAGATACAGCTGCTGTCTTTCATTACATTGCACAATGTTGCTTTAGTTTTAAGCTCTATGATGTCCCCTGCTGGCCTCTTTCAGTACGGTCAGATGTCTGATCATTCATTCCTCTCATGGCCTTCTCTAATCTTATTAATAGATCCACGTGGAAGTAGTGTATGCTTAAAAGTAGACTCAGTAGAAATGTTGAGTCAAACATTGCAAAATTGCAATGTATTAAGTTGTAGGTTAATTAAAACACTTAATGTAGTGGTCAGAATGGTACAGAAAGGTCCTTGGACCATGAAATGTATTGGCACCTTTTGAAGAATGGGAAAAAATGGTTGTATAAAAATAAACACTACACACAATGACTCAAACAATTACAGAAAGTTCAGAACAGTTAAAAGATTTGCCAGGATGAGGACCCATGAGCATAGTGCCCCTCCGCACAGTGAGTAGGATGGTGAGGAAGGCTCAGATTCGAGAATCTAATTAGACACTCTATTAGACATTACAGGAAGTGGCTCAGTGTGTTATTCTCTACAGGGGAGGCTTCACCAAACATTAATTGTATAGGTCACAATAATTTTCAGACCAATGTTTTTTTAGCACTTGAGAAAACAACATGCAGGACATAATTACTGAATGTAGTGATGAAACTTATTTTAATGTAATAATATGATATTATCAGCAACAGCATGCACAACTGAAAACATGTCAGTTCTACACAGAAGCTTTAAAGGTTCCCCCAGAGGGACAACCAAATAACTCTTAAAAGGTTCTAGATTTAAGCTCTTTTTTTTTTCTATGGCTCACCCACAATAGGGAAATATACATTCCATGATAAAGAATACTCACTATGAGTTTATTTAATTCAATAAATGTGTGTATGTACACAGAAGAGACAAATCAGAAGGTGACTCTTCCAGCAGACGAGTAGTATCCTGTGCAGTCAGTGGAGAATCTCTGAGAGAGCTGCACAGAGTCCAACTTACATTCTCCAAAATCAAACTCCCCAAACCTCTGAAAGAGAGAAAGAGAGAGAGAGAGAGAGAGAGAGAACTGACTACTTTGGCTATGCAGTAAATCTTGGCAGAACATCAAGATACTGTTCACCGCTTTTGAGAAAACCATCCTTCGTGAAACAATAATGGATCAGTTTTTTTTCTTTCTAATATGAATTAATTCCATGGCTTTATACTACATGATGAAATGTTAGAAATTCAGCCCAATGAAATGTCACTCACTATAAAAGATAACCAAAAGTTAAAAAAAATTATTCACATAAGGAATACTTTTAGCTATACTACTTGGACAACATGTACAAAAATCACACTGAGAATTATACAGCACTGATATGGTTACAATTGCTACTTTGTACTCTGTTTATCTGTAAGATGTTCTTGTAATGATGTGGTCATATCACAAATTTAAATAACTATCAAGGATAAGGATCATGAATGTACTCACAAGAACTTCAATTCTAGGAAATGTGTGAACTGCAGTTAAACAGTATGTGCTTGTTCGGAACCAAACAAACAACTTGTCATTTTTTTTATCACCAGCAGGGGGCACTGCATGCAAACCAACCCTAAGTGTGCATTAGGCATTTTTTACAACACGGTTTATTAGTATTTTAAAAAAGCATAAGATTATACAGATTATAGTGGCATTAAAACATGAAATAAACATTATGCAGCTATCACCTCTGTAGGTATGAGTGTGGGCATTTCAACTTAAGAACACTTGCTCAATGATCAACAGGACGTGTGTGTGTGTGTGTGTGTGTGTGTGTACATGTTCTCTGCAGTATGACTTCATATCAAATTTCAAACACGGTGTACTAAAAAAAACAGAAACATGCTATTGTGGTATTGTGAAACTATTGTGCAATAGTGTGCATGTAATACTGTACATAGCACCTGTGTGTGCATATTACTACTGTTGTTTATGCCAATGTCCTTGTTATGTTGTTGTTCTGTTGAGTACACAGAGCTTGGCGACCGTGTCAAATTCCTTGAATGAGCAAGTGTACTTGACCAATAAAGCCTGATTTTGATATTCTTACAATTGATTCTTTATTTATGAAAGCATGAGTAATAACCTTTTATACAAATTCATGTGTCTGTCAAAAGGACACTATTATTTGACAGAAAAGATGTAGTCGTCGGTCCTCACCTCCAAAATGTTCCTGGCATCAAAAGCTTCTCGATCTTTCATATTCGGCCTTGCTGGACCTCCTTTATCCTCCACTGAAACACAATGAGACAGAAGCATTCTAGGACAGCAGAAACAATGCTTTTACAACCAAACAACCATCAACGACACTTCCCTCGTCTGTGTGTAATACGAAAGTGTAGTGTAGAGGACTGGGGACAGGCGTCTAAGGTTATTCTCTTACATTGAACACAGCACTGTTTCTCGCTAATATCGACACGAATGCAGCCGCCACAACGACGACGACAACAAATGAACAAAACAAGATTCTTATTGAGATGGAGCCCTGCGTCAGACCTAGTAAACAAGACTTGGCTCTCATTAGAGAGCAATGTGGCAGTTAGTGCACTAACTGCAGAGCTGGCCACCTTCCACTTATAGCAGCTCAATGAGCTCATTGTTAGCGGCGCTGAAAAACACCCTGCGCTGCTCACAAAACACACTCACACAGACACTCTTCAAGCTAACAGAAACAGGCAGACTTGCATGTATGACTTTAGCATCACTGCATGAACAGATTCAGTCTCAATTTTGAAGACTGTCGCTCCTCCATCACTGCAGGTTACCGCTTACCACACGGCATCTGGGTGAGGACTGTTCGATTTAAAATGCTGGACAGCTTTTAAAGAGATACTGCAGTGTTTTTCAACCTTCATCTACCGCATCTGTAGTGTACGTGTGATTACCCCAGACAGTAATACCAACATGCCTTTTCTGTACCGGGGAAAGAAAAGAAAATCCATTGACTCAAAACTCACTTATAATGGAAGTGTAAGGGCGGTTGTTGAATTCTGTCAATAAATGTTTCAAAGTGCGTGACCTATGTAACGTAAATTTAAAACTACAACCGTTACATTCCAACAATAAAGGTCTTGGGATGAGACAGACACGAAATAAAGTCTTACCAAAGCTGTTCTTATGCAGTAATTCCGTTTACTCACACTTCCCCGAAGGTTTTGTGGTGCCCATGCGTTATCAGACCCAAACAAGCTCAGATTCTTCCCTCTGAACAAATAGTCCCATCTCTGAAAGGACAACCTTTACAGATTTGGAGCCTAATTTACAAATACCATTGACTAAAGACGACGTTCTACAACAATACACGTTTTGCATAAACGTTAATTGACAGCTCAATAACTGCTCCTAAGCATTCATTATAAGTGAGTTTCGAGTAAACAGGTTTTCCGCTCTTTTCTCAATCCAAGAAAACGTGTCGGAATTATGGTCAGTGGTAATCGCACATATGCTACAGATCTGGTAGATGGAGACTAGGTTGAGAAATGGTGATGGAGGAGCTACATTCTTAAAAATACATCATTTACGTTATACGATTGAGGCTTGAAGTGGATTCTGTACGGAATCAAAAGAGATATGATCATTTAGCTTCATGTATGCATCCCAGAAAGCACCAACTCCGCTTTAAACAATGCAAATCAAAGCGAGGGCGTGGTTGTGTGAAGTGACTTGGCATGACCTCAAGAACAAGTTGTGCAACGAGGAGACGCTCTGCTCGCACATTGGAACATACAGTCCATCCACAAGGCTCCTGCTTGATAAAACCAGTGCCACGAGAATGACAATCTAGTTTCAGGGATGCTGACAGTTCTTTACTGGCACTACTGCCCAGATAGTGATGATAAAAAAACCCTCAAGGGCTTTAAGTATTGACAACTAATTCTGAGTTTTATTCCTTTATTTATATTCATTAATAATTAGGGCATATGTGTATATACACTCACCGAACACTTTACTAGGAATACTATACTAATACTGGGTACGGCCTCCCTTTTTAGCCCATCCGCCTCAAGGTTCGACGCGTTGTGCATTCTGAGATGCTTTTCTGCACACCACAATTGTACAGAGTGGTTATCTGAGTTACCGTAGCCTTTCTGTCAGCTCCAACCAGTCTGGACATTCTCCGTTGACCTCTCTCATCAACAAGATCCGCAGAACTGCCGCTCACTGGATGTTTTTTCTTTATTGTACCAT
>JAOUQW010077666.1:0-13055 GCA_028565825.1 Olivaichthys viedmensis
GCTTTGAGCCGGGATTGTAACAAAACTGGCTTTGAGCCGGGATTGTAACAAAACTGGCTTTGAGCCGGGATTGTAACAAAACTGGCTTTGAGCCGGGATTGTAACAAAACTGGCTTTGAGCCGGGATTGTAACGGAACTGGCTTTGATCTGTCTCGTAGCTTACTGCGCGAGCATTCAATCGACGGCACTGGTTGGGCACCAACACGCGCGCTAAAGGTAAGACACTTCTCCAATCACACAGTACCTCATCACCATTAGTCTACTGATGTCACTATAACTACATCTTAGTCAACACCACAAATCCAAAGTCTTTCAAAAATAAATTGCATTAGAGGTTTTAATTGTTTAATATATTTAGCATTCAAATGCGTTTAATATTTGTGTTTAATTTATTTTAAATTCACTTTGCTAAATTTTACATTTCTCGCATCCAAGTAAAAGTCCAAATCTTTAACTCGTCTTCATGCAGAATAAAAATAAAATAATAATAATTTTTTCTTTAAATAACTTTAAGCCTCCAACATACAATTAGGCCGAATCCCCTGTTTTTCACTATATATGCTCACTACATGGGGCATGACATAATGGCCTTGTAGAACCACAGAAGAAGAGTGACGCCAAAAAGTGCCTTCAGGAAAGGATTAACTTGCATGTCACTTTTAGGTTCATTGTTTATTTTTGTGTGCGAATAAAGTGTGTCATAAATGACATGCATTTCTTCACGGCCCTTTTCCTACATCGGGCCACCCAAAAGGGCCAAAAAGTCGTTTCGACATTAGGCGACTAAAACTAGAAATTGGAATCCTAAACCTTTCAATGTGGATTATTTTTTTCCCCCTTTTGTGAATATAATTTTTTTGAAAAGTATTTAAACAGTGAAATTCATTCTGACAGGTTTTATTCTGTATATACACGAGCTGTCTGTGTCTGTGTCTGATCTACATCCCTCCCACCCACAGAGCAGGACTCTTTAGTTATGCTCTCCTGGACATGTATTGCTGTGCGTCACTGTGAATGCATAAATACTGAGTGTGTATCTGTGTGCTAATCTGTACTGTTCTTCTGTAGGATGTAGTATGGGGATTGAATTCACTATTTACTGTAAGTGTCACTATTGATCTATCTGTGTGTGTCTGTGTGTGTGTGTGTCTATGGCTCCATCTGATTATTGATGTACACATTGATCTATCTATTGACTGCACTGTGGGATGCTGTTTCAGTAAACGTGATCAGTGTGTGTGTGTGTGCTCGGATTCCGAAGGTGACGCTAAGAGCAGGTGCTGTTTGTCCTCTTAAATGGGCAAAAAAAGGCGAATGCGTTTCTGAACGAACAATTCTCACTTGCAGGACCTTCTGAACTTTGACGATCCACTGAACATAGACGCCGCGGAGCACCATTTACGGGACAAGGTGAACACCGACGCTCAGAGACGCACACTTCATTTGACTGACAACTAACATGGAAAGCGTATTAGCGTGGCTAATGTTAGCATGATATTAGACACATCATTACATCCCTCCTTTCGTTTCTCGTCGGGCGCGCGATTTGATAACGTGAATGGAATATGATTAAATGATAATAGAGGAAGTGTAATTTAATATAACTGCTTAAATTCGCTTTCCTGCATTAATATGAAATGTAATAAATGTGTAATGTTAACTATTCTAATAAGTTATAATTATTTATATAAAAGATATGTTAAAATAATACTACGTAATGCTGCATTTTATATTGTATAATAATAATTCATTAATAATAATAATAGTTTATTATTAATTATAATATATTAATATTATATTAATAATAGTTTATTATTATTATTATTATTATTAGAAAGAATATTAGAAGAAATGTTATGGGCAAAGTAAGCAAATGGCAGCTCCATTAACATAGACTAAATTAAAAGAGTACAGGGGGAAAATAATAATAATAGAAAAATGGTAATAATAATAAAGGGTATTAATAGTAATGATTTTTTTTCCAACAAGAAATGGTAATGAAGGGTGTGTGTGTATATATGTATGTATGTGTATATATATATATATATATATATATATATATATAAATTTTTTCTAACAAGAAATATTTCAGGAAATGTCAAAGGGTTGTAATGTTAACTATTCTAATAAATACTACTACTACTAATAATAATAATCAGTGTAAAAAGTATTTATATCAAAAAAGGAAGTAATTATGAAGTAATAATATAACAGAAAATATTAATGCCACTATGTATAAATTAATTCAACATGCATTTATGTCCTATTTTGTTATTTATGTATTTATTGATTTTGTTTTAAATAGTGATACAACGTTACTGGGTGTTTATTATATACAATATTGTAAATAATAAAATACAAATTTCTTTTCCAGGATGACTTCAGGTGCAAAGTGCAGGACTTCATCAAAAACTATGCAAGATGATGTGCACGTCGTATACATCACCGCACCGCTCAGTTACGCCCAACACCCACCGAGACGAAAATCCCGCAACAAAGCGGGAACAAGAGAGAAGGATTTTGTGGCTCTCGATTCTTCAGCACAAACTGAGGGGGGGTGGTGGGTGGGATTCTCTTTTCCTTTTTAATTATTGCTCAGGGCTGATTGCGGAAGCCCACGATCGCTGCCACAGCTGGTTCTGCGTCATCTGCGGCTAACGAAAAGAATAAAATAAAATTATTCAAGGCAATCATAAGACGAGCGCTCTCTGTCCCCTCGTGTGCTAGTGCCTCCGTGATGTTAAGTTAAACAGCCTGCACGCTCCTGAGTTGTTGTTTTTTTTCTCATTATTTTATGTCTGATGTCCAGCATTAATTGCCACTACTGGCCCCAAATACACACAAGAAAATAAATATGCTACAAGATGTTTCTCAGTGGAAATGGAGCCTCACATTGCTTGTTTAGCCAATAAGAGCTCTGCACGATATATAGAGCCGCGCTCCCCAAACTTGTGGGTGCCTCTGATTTGAGTAAAGAGACTTTAAACTCCTCTAATGTGTATTTTATTTTATTTTTTTCTTCGGTGTGAGATGTGAGTTCAGCGTCCACTTTCAAGAACTGTTTTTATTCATTCACCAAAACCCGATGCAATTTTTGGGTCAAAGGACTATTTCTCAAGCAAGAATCCATTCCATGTTTCACTAATCCAAAGAAAGAAGCGATAATGCATAACTCAGAGGAGAGTGTTAACTGAGTCGATATCAAGTGTTGGTCGTTACGATATAACCATTAACACTGTATTCATTCAATTCAATTTTATTTTATTTGTATAGCGCTTTTAACAATAGACATGGTCACAAAGCAGCTTTACAGAAATCTGGATGTAGATCTAGATCCTTAATGAGCAAGCCAGAGGCGACAGTGGCAAAAAGAAGCTCCCTGAGACGGAATAAGGAAGAACCCTTGAGAGGAACCAGGCTCAAAAGGGAACCCATCCTCTTCTGGGTGACACCTGACAGTGAGATTATATAAATCATTACACTATAAATTCGTACAGAGAAAACGTGTTAAAAAAATATGGAATGTTTGGTAAGATCGCATTGTGAATAGTCCAGGGATGAGCATGAGACAGTCTTTCTGATTACAGCAGCAGTTCTACAGTATCCAGGTGAGATTATCCACTGAAGCAGGAAGGTGAGTTTTAGGCATAAACTGTGAAATACTTGTCTACAAGTTCTCCAGGATGCACGAGAACCCTGTGAAATCACTTTGCACGAATCGAACAGAGCATCAGCTGCTAAAAATATAGCTGCATAATTAGTGAATGACCTATCCAGTTAGTGTATTACCCCCATTTTAGCACATTTTAGATATAAAATGTGGTATCAATTTAGGGATAAATAACATCACAATAAGTTTTTTATCTGAGAATATCGGCATCGGGAGTTTTATAACACTGACCGACTCCACAATTACACACACGAACAAGTATCGGATTGGACGTTTAAATATGATTTTGTAAAATATGCAATATCAGTGTCTTCATAGACCCAATTTTATACTTTTCCAAGATTTAAATAAACATTTCCATGACTTTTTAATACATTTTCTGTTTTTTTTTTTTTTTTAGCATGCATGGGAACGTGTAACTTGTATGAGAAATGATGCCACGTTATTTACCCTTGTTTGCTGAATCAGATCAAAACAGACAAGGTCACATGATTACCTGAGGGTGCCTTATTTGCAAGTCGCTTTGGATTAAAGTGTCTGCTGTGTAGGCTTATTTTTTGTCCAATAAGTAGGTCTTTAATCTAACTCAATGTTGAGTTTTTTTTTCTTCTTTTTTTTCTTTACACAAATAACTTTTTCAAACTAGCTTTGCAAATTGGCTTTCTTCGAATGCGTGCGACTGTTGAGGTCTTAAAAAACGTCTGAACTTTAGCACAACTCTGTTCAAAAACTATCATCAATATGCTCCAGGTGAAGACATAATTTAGAACGAGTTCTGTTGTGGGAAACGCTCAAAAACGTTTTAATTACAGCTGATTTAACTACATAACTTAATCTGAATTTAACATTTGAATACTGACGAATATGCTGAGTAAAATGCCTCGGTGCCTAGAGGCCTGATAGCTTGCATGCTATTCTGATTTGGTTCGTTTTTATATTTATTTTCATGCATCTTGGGTACAAGAATCGTATTGTTATCGCCAATATGCGAGTGGCTTAAATGTTACAATTGAAATCAATCGGTCTGTTCCTTGTCAAGTCAAAGTTATATATAAAGCACCTTTCACAATTAAAATGGCAGCTTTCACAAAAGGAGCAAAAAGCAAGTGGAAAATAAATAAAAATCAAGGTAAGCACTAAGCTGCAAAAAGAAAACCATAAAGACGACCCAAGGGATATAAAATAAGAACAGAAAAAGCAAAGGTAAAAGTAAAAAAAGATAAAATAATCAAATAGTAAAAGAGAGTTAAAAGAAGAATAAAAGAACAGGAATCAAGAACAAATAGTAAAAAATATTGGTTTTACTACTGCTGGTTATAAGCTGTCCAACAAGTAGGTCTTTAATCTAACTCAATGTTGTGAGTGAATCAGAGGCTCTCAAAGATTCAGGAAGTTGATGCCATAAAAATGGTACTCTGAAAGCGAACGCTTGACCACCTGCTGAGTTTTTTCTACATTCTTGGAATAGAAAGCAAGCCTTACTCAACAAGCAAGTCAGACAGATCATGTGGTGCTTGGCCATGTGAGGATTTATATCGTTAAAAAGAACAATGAATTACTAACAGTAAATTACTTGCGTGTTTATATTTTGGGGAATTGGACCAACTGAGTTAATTAGAAAATATTGTGGGCGTGTACAAACAAATAACTACAGAGTGGACAGAGTGTCTGAGGAAACAGTGAGAGAAATAAAACAAATGTGAATTCTCTAATCAAGAGCACGGATATTAAACAGCATCATTCAGATCGTCTTGGGGGGGAACCCAACATTATTCATGCTGGATACTCGTTTCATCCGATATTGAGCTCCAGATACAGCGCTAACAGAAGCATATTCTGTGGCTGACATTATTAAACTATTGACTATTAAACTTTTTTTTTTTTTTTTTTTTTACATAAAAATTGGGATAATTCTAGCTAGAACTTTTCTTCAGAAAATCAGTGAGTGTTTGTTTTCTCCATTAAAACACATTTACGAAAAAGTCAATGGAAATGTTTTTGTTATAGGAATTTTTTTTTATTATGGGAATCTGAATCATAGAAATATAAACTACACAGCTAAGAATGCTATCTGCTAGTTAACGTTATGACGTTATGCTAGCACCCCACCAGACGACAAACATTGGTCACATTACTAATTTGCTGCCTTTCTGTCACGAACAGTTCAACATTTCATAAAAATGGGTTATAAATAAATACTAAACTTTGTAATGTATTGTTGAACTTTTTGAAGGATTATTGTAGCTAGCAGTGCGGCTGAATTTCAAACCCTTTCTGACCTGAGGTCTTAAAAACGTCTGAACTTTAACACAACTCTGTTCAAAAACTATCATCAATATGCTCCAGGTGAAGGCATAATTTAGAACGAGTTCTGCTGCGGGAAACGCTCATAGACGTTTCCATTACAGCTGATTTAACTACAGTACATAACTGTTTATTTGAATTTAACATTTGAAAAAAAATTGTTGAATTCATAACCATTCAACAATTCTGACACATCCCTAAACTGTAACAAACTTTCCAGAGCAAATGGTCCACGTTTCCACAAAGACTCTATGGCAGTGGTGGGATGCGTGCTTCAGGTCCAGGCCTTTAACTCAGTCTGTGCTGCTAAGAAAACATTTGAACTAAAACGTATCAGGGTGGATTATTGTGAACAAATGACTTTCCCCATGAGTATCGCTCGTAGTTGAAAACCTGAAAGTGGTGCACAAAGGGAATTTATGAGCCGTGTTTATAACCGGGTTTTATTCTTCAGCTCCAGCTTGATTTTAGTTAGGGAACTTTTGGTTTCCATTTGTGCCCCATGCTGCTGAGAGGAAGGATAAAATTTATATCTAGCGCTCAGTGGTGTTACTGAACTTTTCCCCCAAACAAAAAACACTCTTTAGGCCAGGGGTTGCACTTGCTGTTAACTACGCGTACGTGTACGCAAGATGGCTGCCGCGCGTATCCTTCGTTCATTTGGCATGTCGACAACCCACTATTCTATTACCACCACATCCCCCCCCCAATCATGATGTGTGGTTTGTTTTTGTGTTTTTAAATGGGAAAAATAAATTACGTACCTGTTTTTTTTTTTTGTTGTTGTTTCACAATTTCTCTACAAAAAAAATGAGTTCCAAGAAGTTAACCATCCAAAACATAGGACAAATCAACAGAAAAATAGTTTGAAATCCGACAAACTGCCACTTTCAAATCATTAAGTTCCTTTTTCATTTGACTTGAAACCAAATGTAAAATCATTGGGGCGATGTTGCAACAAGGCCTAAACAAGTTACGCAACCTAGAAATAAAGAATCCCAAAGCCACGTTTTCATTCAATAATTTTAATGTGGATCATCGAATTAGAAAAGACTGGATACAAACGACAACATTTGGAAGAAGGAAAAAAGAAAAGTGTGACAATATGGCCAAAAATATTTTACTCTTGAGTCTGAGGTGGGGTTTTTTTCTTTATGCAAGTTTATGCAATTAACATGTTTGTCAAATAAATAATGCTGAATATCACACGACAGATCAGCCGTTTGGTCAGAGTTTATTGCTCACAGCAAAGGACTTTGTGTTCAGTTTTTTGTTTTTTAAATTAATGTGTAACTGAGCCAAGCACTGCACTAACGAGTTCAGCTGGATAATTACGAATACAAAATTACTAAAGAGTCGTCTTTTTAATGAATGATGAAATAAGTGCAGCTTCAATATTGTAAATTGGTCCATTTTTAGGAAATGAATTACTGATACACAGCGTGTTTTTTTTTTTAATTTCTCTGGAAAGCGGCACGTTTTGGAGATTTTCCTACCTACAAATACAAACTACTAATCGACTGCAGCTAAATATCGTCAATAATTCAATACTGTTTAACAAATAAACCCTTTTTACCTGATTTTATAAACTGAAAAGCAGAGCATCACAACAGCTTTCCTGTCTGGAAGCCGACTGCTGCTTTTCTTTAGTTTTTTTTTTTAGTTTTTTTTTTTTTTTAGAGGGAAGTAGGAGGCGCACACTGATGACATCAGATGGCATTGATTGGTTAAAAATTAATGTTGTACCAAGAACAACAAAAGGAACATGTCCTACTTGAAGAAATCATGTTCACCTTATTTGCCTCAACCCAAAACTGATGAAAAGCACCCAACTGGGTGTAAACGTATGATTGTAAAATCTAACGACTTTGGAAAACGATCATGGTTAGGAGATTATGTAATAAATCACGACAGGCCTATTTATTCATTTTTATGATTTGAACGTATGGCTGTAGCTACACAAGCGATTCGCTCAGGTGGGGGATCTCAGGGTGGGAGAATGGAAAGGGAAGAATCGGGAGTTGGGACCAGCTGTGTGAGTCGGGGACCTGGTGAAGCTTCAGAGGTGCCGGATGTTTTCCCACGAAGGCGATCGTTCATTATTGCGCTGTGATTGCATTACCACTATATTGAAAACGGAGAATGTTATGACTTAAAAGTAAATAAAAGGGATACTCCAGTGTTTTGTAATCTAATCTCTATCCACCGTGTGTGTAGTGTATATGTGATTACCAAGGACAAGAATTTCAACATGTTTCGCTGCACTGAGGAAAAAAACAAAAAAAACAGACCAATCTCACTTATAATGGAAGTCAAAGGGCAGCTGTTGAACTCGAAACACATATTTTAATAGAACACTTTAATAAATTTTTCAGATTAAAAGTATTTGTAAATGAAGCTCTAAATCTGTAGAATTGGTCCTTTCAGAGGGAAGAATTTGTGGTTATGCTAAAATTACCAGTGTAGTTGTGTGGCTCTGATGGCGTATGGATACCACAAAACCTTCGTAAAGCGTAAAGTAACCAGAACTACTTTTTACTGTATTGCTCCAGTGTTGGAAATTTGGATAAAACTCCATAAGAACAGTTTTGGTAAGACTTTCTCTCACTCCCGTCTCATATTAACACCTTTATTTGCGCCATCTAGGCGCGTATATTAAACGTTTATTGATGGAGTTCAACAACTGCCCTTAGACTTCTATTATAAGCGAGTTTGGCGTAAACAGGTTTTTCTCAGTGCAGGGAAACGTGTTGGAATTCCTGTCCGTGGTCATCACACGTACACTACAGATATGATAGATAGAGATTAGGTTTAAAAAATGCTGGACTTTTCCTTTAACATTGGCGAGGCCTCATTCCTTAATAAAGCGGACACAAACGAACTTCATTCGCAAACAGCTTGGCGTCTGTTCTGCTGCTGTATTTGTTATTAAAAACACAGCGGTGGGTCAATGGGGCTCTAATTTTGTTCAGACTGGCCATCGTCCTGTCTGGCTTAACCGAGACAGAGGCTCTTTTGTCCTTTAGACCTCAGAAAAATGGCGCCAAGCTCAATTTTGAACGGTGTAAACACTGGTCTGTGTGGGTCCGAGCTGGCTCAGCAGGACAGCAGCCAGGATACACAACACGATTCTCTCACGGCCTTAACAACCACGAGACACTGAGAGCCGAAATAAAGGAGTGCCGGTCTCCTAATGCTACCTTTTCTGTAGGAGTTGCCCTATTTTATACCTGTTTAAAAACAGTCTCAGTGTCTCCTTACTGCTGCTCCAGGTTGAGCAGGTCCTCCGAGAGGAGGTCCGAGGCTTTGGAGGTGCTTCTGGAGTCCACGAACATGCGAGGGATCTCGCTGCCAAAGTAGATCTTACTGTTGGCTGATATGGCTTTGTACTTTATTATCTGCAGGTACTCTGGAGTCAGCTTGAACTGAGAGAGAGAGAGAAAGAGGGTGCATCTTTATTAAGGAGTCAGGATGTACCAAATAAATAAATAAATAAATAAATAAATAAAGTTATAGAGAGGGCTTAAAATTAAGCTCGTAGCACACCAGCATCTGTGGCTTGTTGTTTTTCCAGCATTTTTCACTCGCCAAGACTTATTTAATTTAACTGTACATATCCCTAAAACCTTTTAATCCCACCGGGGATTTTTTCTACTGAAAGGCAGGCTATACTTTATAATTAAAGATTGTCTTGATGTTAAATGAGCGTTTTTTTTTTATGTGAATGGTTTTCTGTAATTGGTCACATGACCAATGACCAGGTCATGTGACCAATTACACATGACCAGGGTCACATTTAACTCCGAGCACCCGAGAAAGAGGACGTCTGCATCATAGCGCAATAAAAGAAAGCAAAACACAGATACAACTACTATATTTGGTATATATGATCATCTTTACAGGGGGGTATTAACGATATTTTAACGTTTATATCATCATCACAGAACATGATGTGAAAGATTACAATCATGACCGCTGGGATAACACAGCGACTTGGTGAAAATGCATAAATCGGCTGTTGATAATCCTAAATATTCATGCAGCACTAATTTTTTTAAATATATAGTAGTTACTTTAAACGTAGCAAAAAGTGAAGCTATATCAGGTGAAAATAAATTCAGATTTTATCATCTTCACTTCACTATTGTTTGTACAATGTAGAAAAATGCAAATTACTGTAAGGGTTTAAACAATTGGGGCTAATTGGTAAACTCAACACATCAGTTGAATTAAAATTAATTTTTCAGTGCAATAGGGCTGATTAAAGAGTAAAATGTAAACAATACAAATAAATCAATTAACTTAGTAATTATTAATTTTTAATGTGCCATTAAACCAAACATAACCATTTATTATTGCGAGGCTAAGAGCGTGTTTATTTCATAAAACAGACTACAGTCTGCTACAAATGACGTTTTTTTTTAAATCTTATAATTTCATTAACACCGACAGTCTTGATAAAACAATAGCCTTTCATTTAAATTGCTTTTTGGTGCACCCTAATTGTAGAAATTTCCCCCTAAATTTCCCCCTAAAGCTACTCCAAAAATAATCAAATAATTTTAATACATTTTAAAATACCGTAGACTATAATTTGCAATATTACCATGCAATGGAGCTGGCTAGTTGTGTCATTTCAGGCGTCTATTTTATATATTTTCACGCCCCATAAATTAGCTCCGCCCCCGGTTTCCACCCCATTTCCTTAAAAGGTACATGACAAGGTGCATGACAAGGTACATGTAGTTAACAGAGAGGGTGGGCTGTGTCAGTTAGGGGGGAAAAAGAGAAAAAAATTGGCATTTTCAATATGTTTTCATTGGAATTGCAATTCGACTCGCAGGCAGCAGAGGGCTCTAAAAAGTACAAACTGTTCCTTTAAAGGGGATTCATTTTTAGGCTTCTTTTTTCTTTAAACACTTTTGACAGAACCTTAAGCATGTCCGTCTAGAAATCTTGCAACTTGGGGCAATTTGGGACAAATAGTTTTTTCTTAAACTGGATAAGACGGAGAGAGTGTGCAGAAGAGCAATAAACCATGACAGAAAGGTTGTGAAAGAAAGAAATGTGAGCGGAACGCCGAGGTCATGGACAGAGAGAGAAAATGGAAATCAGAAGACGGAGTGTGAACAGGAAAAAACTGATTTATGCACAAATACAGGCTGATTTCATGGATGTTCCCTGGGGAACACATGAGGTCTGTAAACCCAGACGGTTCTCTCACCTTATTGGCTTCAGCTGCTTTCAAAGCCGTGTAAAACTCAGCATCTGCTTTGGCTTTCTGCCGCGCGAGATAAGCGCCGTCTATAGAGATTGAGAGAGAGAGAGAGAGAGAGAGAGAGACAGACAGCGAGCGAGAGATGCACACAGAGACAGAAAGACAGACACACAGAGAGAAAGACAGAGAGAGAGACAGACACAGGAAGAAACAGAGAGAGAGAGAGAGAGAGACAGAGACACAGAAAGAAACAGAGAGAGAGACAGAAAGACAGAGAGAGAGAAAGAGACACAGAGAGAGAAAGAGACACAGAGAGAGAGACACAGAGAGAGAGAGACAGAGAGAGAGAGAGACACACAGAGAGAGAGAGACACAGAGAGACAGAGACAGAGAGAGAGAGAGTCATGGAGATGATAAACGCATGCCTTTTCCCTATGGTATATATTATTAGCAGTTAAACACGACTGAATTGTAAATCGAGTCCGTTGATTTTTATTAGCCATAAAAATGTTATCATATTGACAAAGTTTGTTGGGCTCAACACTGTGGCCTGCTCAGCGTTTCTGGACAAATGGGTAGCTAGCTTTAAGGCTAATGTAGCTAACACGTATGGAAAGTGTCTCACTGAATATCTTTTCTGTAAATGTCAGTTCTTTGCTGATGTGGTTTAGGACACAGTGGAACTTACGCTCATCTATAAGCATGAACTAAACTCCACCGTGTAGCTGAACGCTGGACCGTCATGGAGGCGGCCATGTTAATCTCGGACCACTGGGATAACGCCTTTCCTCAGCGCAATTTGGTATCACTCCGCCTCCCCTTAGGCCCCGCCTCCAAAAATTCCAAAGTTTGATGGCAGAATCAGGGTTGATGCAGTTAGTGAAAACTAAAACCACAAACATTTTCAGAAATGGAAATAAAATAATATACTAAAACTACAATTTAATTTTTTTATTAAAACTAGACATATTGCCTCAGAAAATTCACTGAAATAACAAATAAATAATAATTATAATGAAAAAATAAATAATAAATTATTATAATATTAAATGTAGCCTACGTCAATATACATGACTTTTTTGTATTATTTTTTTTTCTAATTTCACATTCAGTTTTTAATTTTTTTCATGTATACCATTAATAAGAGCTTCAACACGTCTTAAGAGTTGATACAGTTAGTGAAAACTAAAAATGGAAATGAAATAATATACTAAAAAACTAAATTAAAACTAGACATATCTGAAATAATGAAATAACATAAAATAGTAGATGTGAATTAATTTCCGCTTTGGTTATTTTATCTATTTTAAAAAATATGTATGTAGCCTACAATATACATGACTTTTTTTATTACTCACATTCAGTTTTTATTTTCATGTAGAGCATTACTAAGACATTAAACATGTTTTGCCCATTCCCCATGATCCCCGTTGATACACAATGTTCAGTGTGTGTTCATGCATTCCTCTCTAAAGCTCAGCATTTATCCCTAGAACTAAAATGACTAAAGCTGAAAGTGAAACTAAAATATGTAGAAAACTATATAAAAATATAATTGAGTGCAAAAGTTTGTATCCCCCCATGGGTTCTTGGTGTAAAAAGGGACATATACCTGTATTGTACAATTGATCTACAAAACAATAGTGTTTCAAAAAGCTGAAAAAGAAACATGGGTGCATCCTGAAACAAGAAAACAATCCAAAACTTAATGCAAAATCAATTATAAATCTTTGAAAAGTTTTGCTATGACACTGGGGTGCATACAAGTTATTAAAGAATATTTACATTGCATTCAGAAAGGAGGGTGCAAACTTTCAAACTGATATCATTTTAATATCTTTTATTATTTATTTGTTTTTACT
>JAOUQW010077707.1:0-13049 GCA_028565825.1 Olivaichthys viedmensis
ACTGGAACACGAGAGCTTTAAATACATTGACTAATCAGGGAAGACAAATGGGAAACAGGTGGGTACAATTAACATGACGAGACAAGGGCGTGAACATGAAACAGAGACACAACAGAGTGCGTAGCGCCGTTGTCTTGGCGACTGCCAAGCTAGGTCACACGCACTGCCGTACGAGGCAGGGCGTCCATGACAATATGAATTCATTTCAACAAAGCCAAAGTATTACAGTATTTTCTGAATGATAATTCTACTTCTGATGTCTGATTGTTGAGAAAAAAGGCCTTCAGGGGCAATGTATGTACTCATAGTGACTTAAATATAGGCTACATCAGTCACCGATAGCAAAAGAAATGTCAGGTTAGTCTCACTTGCTAATGCTAGCTTTTTGGCTAACGCTAGACAACATCTGTTGACAGTAGTGTTCTAGTCTAATATAGTCTTATGTACGCTAAGTTTACTTTGTTTGTCATTAACAAGTAATACATTTTGAACATATTCAACCATTTGAAAGAAATATAACATTTTCTTTAAGCGGGGCATTTCCCCCCACTCCCCTATATATTGTATTTTCTGATCTCAGCTTAGGTTTACAGAAATTAGCATGTGATTGTTGGTTTGCTAGCTTGCTCGTTAATGGAAGAAATGAGCAGTACAACGAACTGAGCAGTCTACCATGATCTCAGCTTCATCAGTTGCAGTGCAAGAAGCAAGATGCATTCTCTATTTTATTTTATTTTTTTCAAACTAGATTACACAAACTTTAAAAAAAAAAATTATACTCACAGGGCCCTTGGGGTTCAGGGCCACTAAGCGACTGCTTATTTCTTTTTTTATATATATTCTTATATTTTATCTTAATTATTTTTATTCCTATATTTTTACTTTTTACTTCTGTTGTCTTGTAATATTTGTACTATTTGTAGGCTGCTGTAACACTTAAATTTCCCACCTGGGATTAATAAAGTGTTATCTTATCTTATCTTATACCAGCCCTGCATATAGGCCTCCATAATATATTCTAGAAAATATGTCTCATAATCTAAAATTAATATCTAGTTCCTGTACTTACTAGAACATCAAGCATGCGCCATTCTTATCAAAGAAGAGTAGGTGGAGCTTTGAGGACTGGTTGCATCGCTTGTCTTGCACAAAGAAAATATGACGTTTTTGATTCATGAAGCACAGAGAACAAATTGCCAGTCAACACAAATTAGTCCACTTTTTTCCAGTTTAAACTGGAATTGTTGCCTTTTTCTTTTATTCTTAGCTGCTACAGCCTGTTGAATTTGTCATTCTAGACTGTGATCTTAATCTAAAATCATTTAAGCATGCTTGGTTTATCAGTATGTCGATCACTCAAGAGCATCATCAGTTGAGGCTAATTTGAAACTGATAGACATGGTGAATTGGCACACATTTTCTCAGTCTATACCGCCGTTGCATTTTGTTTCCAAGTTCTAAAAAAGACTATCTTTTTTCCACGCTCACATTCTTTAATAATCTGTAGGAGTTTTTAACAGCAATAAAAAATTAATTTTGAAGACCACGTCCTTTTTCGTGATGCCACGGCATCTTTGAATTATGCATGAGCAGGCGTCTGATTCGGAACGTCAGCCTGCCGGCAGCCGTGATGATAATTGCGGCCCTCATTAACATCTAGTCATTATATTAAAATAAAGAGGCGACAGAGGGAGGACTGATGAGTAGTGGTGTTAACGAGACACTCCGAAATCCTACCCAATTAGCTTACAGAGTCAGGGCCAAGGAGTTCTCTCCGAGGTTAACACTTTGGATATTTGCATGGATGCAAAAGGGAAAACACGCAACCATTTCGAAGCTGCATTGATCGTTTATTAAAGAAATGAGAACATTGAAATGTAAGATAATGGTTTTGTAATGCATGTATGCTAATTTGTGATAAATAGCATTGGAATGCTAAGGCAGTAACGCACCATCAAGGTGGTGAGGGTTCTCTGTCATCAGTTTTAGTGCAGGTTAAACTAAAGGTACCATATGGAAGTTGACTGTATCCCATTTGCTTTAGGCTCTGTATGAGCATGTGTAAGGGTATGTGTGTGTGTGTGTGTCTCATGGAAACATGATGTCCAGGACAAACATGACTCATGTATCTATGAATATCACGCGCAGGTTCAAAGCTACAATTAATAAACTAGTTCCTAGGAAAAGGTTTGTTTTTGGACATTTAGCTATCTGTATAGGACCCATTTTTGCCTGTCTGAGGTCAGTTTTGTTCTTTTTCTTATGCAGGTTAAGGCTAGAACATTTGCATTTATTCATTTTGCAGACACTTTTATAAGTGACTAATAAGTGAGGCAGAATACAATACAATCATAGAGCTGTTAAAGAAGCTGATAGTGATACGAGAGTTTTTTTCCGGACCCGAGGCCATTTCCACTGAAAGTTCAATAAACTTGGACAAGTGTGAAAAATGTTTTTGAACTTGGTTACGGTCCAGGGAACTGATTTCTGCTCCATCTGAAAACAGTGGTCTGGGGTTCACTTCAAATGAACTTGGATGTGAGCAATCTGCTCCCGGGGCCAGGCGCTGAATAACGTGATTGATAAGATGTTTGAAAGGGACTGCTTTCCAGATACATTAGTAGCTACAGTACTGTGCAAAAGTCAGAGACCACCCTTTTTGTTTTTTCAGTTTTCAATCAAATTCAGCACTTATTGTTAATTATTTGGTGGTAAATAATAATGATGGGAAAATGTTACAGTATATATTAATAGTATGTATTAATACATTTCTATTTTCAGTCAAACAGCCATGCAGGAACACATTATTACACTTTTTGGTGTCAGACAATAATCCTGTAAATGTGAATTTAATATACAATTACACAGGAGCCTCCAAACACTAAGTATAACAGTTTTATCTTTTATTTATACAAATGAGCTGCACTTGCATGAAGCAGCTATAACGTACTGGTTTGATGAATTGGATGAATGGTATTAGCAACAGGGTGAACAAAAGTTCAGTATTACAAATGAAATATTTACAGATTTTATACTGTGTGATTTTTCTGTTAAATACATGTTCCCATCATTATGGTTTGGTCTGGGGTTTACGTCAAATGAGCTCTCTCGGGGCCAGACGTTGAATAACGTGATTGATTCAATTTCTCCTGTTTCAAGTTTCAGAGTCACCTCATTTGCAAATCTATATAACATCATGTTACATTGAATTTTGAGGAGTAAAATTAAATGAATGAATGAATTGATTTCCTATAGCATATTTGACGTTGAAATTTGCGTGCCGTTGCCCCGTAGCCCTGTAGCCCCATTGCCCCATTGCCCCGGGGCAGTGGTGGCTCAGTGGTTAGGGCACTGGGCTACCGATCAGAAGGTCGTGGCTTCAAGCCTCAGCTCTGCAAATGTCAAATGTAGACTTTGTCAGACGGTGTTAAAACGCAGCCAAAAAACAACGCACACATTTTCTGTGGCTCCATAGAAATGTTGTTTTACACTATGCATGTAGGGCTCTAGGTAGGGAGTACAGCTCCATTATGTAGGGAGCAAACACAGTGCATATGAAGCCATTTAAGGGCGCTTTCACACCTACCTTGTTTGGTGCGGATCAATTGAACTTTTTCTTTAGTTCGGTTTGTTTTGACAGATGTGAACACTCCACCCGTACTCAGGTGCGCACCAAACAACCGAATCATGGTCCGCCAAAAATCAGGGGTCTCGTTCTTTGTCCAAGTGAACCACGGTTCAGTTCGTTACTGGTGGGAACACAATTTTGTGATGGTCCGCACCAAAATGACATTAAACGCTTTTATCACGCTTTTATGGATGAACTTCAATGATTTTCGGACTGTGGTAGCCAGTGATGAATGATGAACACCAACGGTTCTCCAGTCTTTGTGAAATTCAACATACTACCATTTTTTGTGTAAATACTGAAAAATAAAGACCACCTCTCCCCGTGGAACAAAATGCATTTATTTCCAGAGCGCACGTAGATAAATGCACATTGAGCACACATTTGTTCTCTTTAAATATATTTTAGTAATATTTTATAATCCCAACGAACAATATAAATAGGTCTAGATTATGGGAATAGGCTCCATGAGCGCATATAACATCAGATAATTTTGTTTCTTGACCTTACACCATGACTAATAGTGGCACGTTATTAACTGGTCGTACAATTATATTATTCTATATTTTCTCTAATAAAATTGCACTGGCATGACCTACAGGGGTAAAACAAGCTCTATGAGAACCAATAAAAAGTGTCCATCAAAGCACAGACCACAAAATTCCAATCAAGCAACACAAATCATTGCAATGTGAAACCAACCGAACCAAATAAAAAAGATACAATGCCATAAAAACTCTGGTGCGGACATTAGCAAACGAACTAGGTGTGAAAACAGCCTGATATTCAGCCGAACTTGAAGACGGAGGATGTTGCTTGGATCAGTGACAAGAAAACATTACTGTGGGTAAATAAATAAAACAAAATGAATCTGAAACATTAACTTTATATTAACTTAATATATGATAAAATTGTTGTGTTGCCTCCTAAATCCACCAGAAAAAAAAGGACATTTAAAAGAGAAAGAAACTTTGGCAGACAGTCACTTCACGACTGAAGATTTTTGCGGTGCTAGAAAAGCGATTCTAGCCAGAGACATTATCAGGCCGATTCTGTGACGAATGCGTTTGACCAATCAATGATCTGCACTATTTTTAGCTCCGCCCGTATATCCTGGCTCGGCTTGCTAGTACCTGGGCAAGATATGTAACAAAATTCAGCACGGGTACTTGAGTACGGCGCAGCTCGCTTGGTGGTGGAAACAACTACAAAGTGCTGTTTCACGGTTAATTCACAATTAATTGTCGTGCCGCACCGCCCGGTGGAAAAACCCGAAAAGAAGAGAGCCACAACTAAACACAAAGGTTGGAGAAAGTGCTAGTGCTCAGGAGTGCTACAAACGCTATTCAGGCGGCATTCATAAAACTATGAATGATACAATCTTACAAGTCAAACCAGAGTAGATGGAGTTGGTTCTCGATCTGGGTGAACAAGAAACAATTCAGTATTTGATATTTGATTTGTATGTCAGTGTATCCTCCTTTTTTCTCCATTTTTTTTAATGACAGACCTGACATAGCCACAATCTCTCACAATTCCAACCATAAAGCCACAATTTTTATTAAGACTGAATGTATGAATAGAGATGCACTCATACACTCATAGAAAAAAAGGTTCCTCAAGGGTTCTTTGGATAATTAAGGGTTTTTAGCTTCCTAAAGAGAACCCTCCCTGATAGGTAGTTCTCCCACTCTTTTGTAGGGTTCTACATAGAACACATTACACTGTACAAGAGTGTATATTTGTGCTCCAGCATCAATATGTGTGTGTGTGTGTGTGTGTGTGTGTGTATGCTAAGAGGGACAGCGAGGGCCGAGCGGTCTATCATCCTCCCAGCTGGGGTCTCTTTGACAACATAACATAGCATGTACCGTTCCCATGGCGATTGCATTTAAGTGTAATGGCAATAATAACAGGCTAAGCTGAACATAGAGCTTCAGGTTTGTGATTCCAGGAAGCACACTCATGCCTATTCGCTGCATTCAAAAAGATATTTTTTTTTTAAAATAATGAACCATTTAATTTTGTCTCATCATTGTGTGCCTCTGTCCAACTCTAATCTTTATCTGTTCTGCCCTTCCTCTCCATAATAGAATAGTGTTGCATAAAATTATAGGTTCCATTAAGAAAATGGACTACTCGAAAAAATACTCAACCCATTTATGCACTTACTGAAATTTTTAATCGTCCTTTAGTACGGCTGTTCGTGGAGCTTGCCAAACTGTTTTTGTTGTTAAGTTCTGGCTGGAAATGAAAGGGTTAAAATCTTTAAATGCCAAAAAGATTCTGTGGTGTCTAGGTAGATATAGCCAAGAAAGTGCACCCATTGGTTGGTACTTCAGGAGAAGGCGTTACGTGTCCGATTACCCATTAATATAATGGAATCAACCAATCATGGGTTGATTTCTAATGTATAAGACCATTTCCTGGGGAAGAACGTCAGGCCAGGCCTTCTGGAAGGCAAAGATACATCACTGACTGAAAAGATAACGTCAGCAGGAGCGCCACCTAATCTGGCCTTTTTTTACACAATTACGCATTTCACGTACAGCCAATCAAAAGATTCAGAAAGGAGGTTAACAAACTGGCTAGCCACGTTAGCGTGTGTCCATTAAAACAGCATTTAAATACATCAAAGTGCTGCAGAGGTATTCCAGAAGGATTTTCTCATGGGTTAGCTGTTGATGGAGATAATTAGGAATGGCTGAACAGCGCCACTGTTAGCGTTGACTCATTATTGAGTTACACTGCTGTTTTACATTCCTACACAGTGTTACAGGTTTTATTACTGATTGATCACTGGCTTTAACTAGCCTGTGAAAATCTGTGTGGCTGTGTGTGATGCTGTTGGTCCATCAGTTAATTGTCTTGTCGAATGTTTTCATTCATGGCTATTCGTGAATGGCTGGAAAGCCAGTGTCCATTTTTTTTATAGTAAGGCGGTTACGTGTTAAGGCTCTGTAATGTATGATGCCCACACTGTAAAGATAAATGAGTCTGATGGGTTACATTTGTTTTCCTAGTAGCATACACTCTCAGAAAAAAGGTACTAAACTGTACCTTTCCCTGTCGCTGGGGTGGTACCCTCAGAATACATCTTTCGTACCTTTAGTATGTATCTTTCACCCGGAAACATGAATATAGTGTACCTTTAAAAATGAGTTAGGGTCCATAATAATAATTGGACCTTAAGGACCACTGTTGTACCTTTTAATTCGTTTTTAGAGTAAGACTTTTAAGGTACAGTACATGCACCTTCCTAGGTACAAAATATATACTAAAGGTACAAAAGATGTACCCTTGAGGGGACCACCCCAGTGACAAGGAAACGTACAGTTTGGGACCTATTTTTCTAAGATTTGGGCTAAAGATTAAAAAACACAATACTTTTTTTGGCTTTGACTAAAAAAGGGGGCTGAAATACAAAATTGGTAGTATTTGATTCAGAAAAAGTCATACTACATACAGTACATACAGTGTGTGTGAGCTGA
Organism: Olivaichthys viedmensis; assembly: GCA_028565825.1. Taxonomy (NCBI): domain Eukaryota; kingdom Metazoa; phylum Chordata; class Actinopteri; order Siluriformes; family Diplomystidae; genus Olivaichthys; species Olivaichthys viedmensis. The sequence goes on from JAOUQW010077707.1 coordinate 7,120, forward strand.
ATGTGTGGATATACTGTGTGTGTGCTGAATGTGTGGATATACCGTGTGTGAGCTGAATGTGAATTTAAGCTATTTTTGTCAAACAGAGAATTCTGTGGCCAATTTCCTCATTGTATTTTTGCATGTCTTTGGGCAGAAATTAGTTAAATAAGCTTAGTATTCTGAAAGAGTAATTTGTCTGTTTACATGAATATGGACATGAAATGAGTGTGCCGTGTCCATGTGCTGTCGCTTTGAGCTGCTCTGGTCTATAGATTGTCGAGGGATTTGTCATTTATGTAATTTTCATGCAGTGCATATGGGAAGAAAACGAGGTGTACAGTAACCGGTCCAGAAATAATTAGATCAGAAGTGTATAAGTGTATGTGTGTGTGAATATGTGTGTGTGTGTGTGTGTGTGTGTGTGTGTCTGTGTGTGTGTGTGTGTGTGAGAGCGAGAGATAGACAGGCAGAGAGAAGGCTTATATGTCTGTGTACACTTTCTTTTCTGTATGTGTGCAGAATGTGTATTAAGTGCATGTCCATCTGCCTACGCATGCATCTGTGTGAGTGCAAGCATGTGCATGTATGAGTGTGTGAATCAGAGGACCAGCTGACGTTACCCAGACTGCAGTGCTCATGGGTGAATGAACACACTCCACGAGCCACACACAGTCAGCTGAGAGAAACACAACGGATGAAAAGAGACATCCAGACATCAGTCACACACTGGGTTTTGTGCATCAGATTCGTAGCTACAATTGCTTTTTTTTATATCGCAATGAATAGCATTATATTGGGACAGATCAGCATTCTCATATGCGGACAATATACCCAGCAAAAGCAGCAAAAAAATATACATTCATGTGTAATATGTATTCATTTAATGGGCTTACACGAGACACTCAGTTTTTAAGAAGCAGTTTAAAAAAGAAGCTAATTTATTTTTTTTAAGTAATAAGAACTGGGCCAATTGGCACTGTTGAATCAAAACTTAATGCTGGTAGGAACATAGTCATATGCGGCAAACTTTTGGCTACATTACTTGGGCATGTCCAAAGGTCACACTGAAAGAAATGAACACCATTTAAAGAAAATAAATAAATAAATAAATAAATAAGTCATATACAACATACTTTTAGCTACACCACTTGGACAACATGTATAAAAATCACACTGTAATAATTATACACCAAAAAAGAAAGAAAATCAGTTATTTTGATTGAAATCTCTGTATTTGAATGTCACAACTCTTCTAAGGATGTGAATTTTATTTAAAATACTATTCAAGATTTTTTCATCAAATTTCATTATTTATAATTCTTTAAATTGATAAAAGTATATTGTTTTACCTTAATATTAAAAAATGGCTGCTATACCGTATGATTGACCCATAAACATCTATCAGACTGATGAATGAAGTACATTTATATGGTTATATGTCACACACACACACACACACACACACACACACACACACAGACGCGCGCGCGCACACACACACGTCCAGTAATGGTAGCCAGATTGGCTGTTGTGTTTGAGAGGCTGTGACAGCACTGATTGCTATTTGAACATGCTGTACCATCCCACACACATTTGGGGTGCTCAGCAGAGGGCGCCCACAGACACACACACACACACACACACACACACACACACACATACGAAAAGTACACTAAGGTTTGCTCACATAAGGGAACAGTTTGTGCACCCAGGTTAAATCACATAGGAGAATCCACACGCGCTCACATTCACCAGCTCTCTCTCAGTCACATGTTAAATGCAAAGATGTCGAATAATCTCCTTTGGGAAGCGACAGCTTAGTTCTGGTCCATTTGCTCTTGCTGTAGAAAAGCAGCAAAAAGTAAAAAGCCACAATTATCTGCTGCAGTGAATGATTGCTCGGAGCTTGTTTCTGACAGCCTTCTGACACGGCACTGCTAAATTAAGCAGGCTGCACTGGTTAGGAATTTTAAAGCTCTTGCCTAATGTCTCTAATACGTTTGAGAAGAATGGATAAAAACGCATTGGGGTGTTTATTCAAATGCAGGGGTGTCATGCACTCATTTTTTAGAGGGGCACCATTTTAAAATCATATCTGTCTCATGACAGATCCAGAAGGCAGTATAACAAAAAGCTAATTTACGTTTGGCCTTAAAATAATAGGAACTGTAATGTGGCTGACAGGTAGAGATAGACAAAAAAATGTAAGCTAACTTGGGAAAGTAAGCGGTTTTGGCCACGTTTAGTGACGAAAAGTACCAGATTATCCAGCGAAAGCTAGATGTCTGGCTGGCGAGACCATCACATGAGTCATGACCAATCAAATAATCAACATATAGACAAGAGATGGGGCATTTATAGAGTTCTGCATTGGGTCTGCTGCATGTTGTGCTTGTCGGGGGGGGTACAAATTTAAGGGGACGTACCCCCCAAGGTCGGAGAAGACTGCATCCTCTGTGTTTGGAAATTTCCAGATACTTGTACAGGAGCATGGTGGGGATCACATATTTCACCTAAGCTTAATAAGGCAGTGGCTGAGAGATGTGGGTGGAAACATGCTCATACATCATCACTTCATTATTACAGGACACAAACTGAGACCACGCAGGGACATGATTATCTCTAGCCTTATTCTGCTTAGGTCTGTTTATGGAAGTAAGATGGATAACACCGACCTTGAACTCTTTTTTTTGGGTCAGCCATTCTCTCTGAGTAAGGTCCACAGACTTCAGCAACAACTGGGCATCTGGCCAGAGGGAGAAGAAAGAACAAAAAATATGAGCAACAATATTAACATTATACATTTGTACTCCATTTGTACTGGAATATTGCACAACCCACATTGCTAACCTGGCCTTGACTGCATTTGAGGAGCGCTGAACAGGCTAACTCCATCCAAATTCCACAATTAAGACTAAATTTCAGCTAATCAAAGAATAACCTTATAAGTCCCAAAAGTGCAGTCATTATTAAGGAGAGAATTATGGTTTGTGCAGTGATTGAATGGCATAAGCACATCAATTATAGACAAAAAAAAAGTCAGGTTAAAAGTTTTAAAACTGAACACAAGAGTCTACTTCAGTACACCCTGCATAGCAGACTAACGAGAACCTAAAAGCAAGATCATGGCAGTATACTTCCTTTAAAGAAATAATTCAGCCAAAAATGCAAATGTTGCAAATATTTACAGAAAGCCAGTAGATGACAGTTGAGTGTATGCAAATGAGATTACACCAACTGTTCCAAACTCACATTCATTGTTAGCCACATTAGCATTTTTGGATGAGGTATCACTTTAAGCATTTTAGAAAACTTGTTATAAGATACTTCGATAACTTATAATTCGGGTGGAATATTATTAACAATTGATGGTAGGATAGTTGCACAACATCTGTTGATGTCACTGTTTTTGGAATATCACAATATGGGAGAACAACTTTTTTAAGTTGTTTTAAGTTTAACTATTTTTCAGTGGGACAACATTAAAGCACACATATTAAGTACTTATTTTTTTATATTTTGCAAGTATTAAGGAGTTACTTTTTGATCAGAAGAATGTAGCGATGTATGTTTCTCTGATGTAGGAAATATGTTAACCTCTTAGACTCCCAGGATCCGTCACGGGTCCAGACTTACATTCCTCACTCTGGTAACTACGCAACTTTCCTGTTAGTTTTACTGTAGTTACTGAATAATTCATAGTAGTTACTGTATAATATTTTGAGAGTTTAAGGAGTTTAAACAGGTATGTTTATCCTCAAAAAAAAAAAATAGGCAACTCTATTATACAAATCTACCACCTATAAATATATATTTATATTTATATACCTATTGTCATAAGCTCCCCATCATAGACTCCCTCTCTCGGAGCGCGTCGTAACGCGCACTTCCGTGTTGTTTATAGGTTTCGTTCATTGGTTTCACCATGTGCTTTGTGTTTACGTTTTCACGGCTCTGTTTTCATTCTGGTCACGCCCCCCTTGTCTCGTCACTGATTGTTTCCTGATTGTACACCTGAGTCTTGTTATCCCTTAATTAGTTTGTGTATTTATCCCTCCTGTTTCTTTGTCCCGGTGTGAAGTATTGTCGTGCATGCATGCCGGCAGCTCTGAGTGTTATCGCTGCATTTCTAGTTCCCGTGTTTGGAGTTTCCCTGTTTCTTTTGTTCCTTTCGTGTCCTTTGATTTCCCGGTTTTGACATCTGCCTGTCCTTCCTGTCCTGATTATAGATTACCCTTCCTTGATGTTGTCTGCCCTGTATTTGACCCCCGCTATGGATTACGACGCTGATTTAAGGATTTGCCCTAAAATAAATCACACCGATCTTACGCACTTGCGCACTGCCTCTTTCTCAACGCAGCGCACGTTACACCTATAAATATAAATCTATACTAATATTTATAGCATAATGGTAATGGTATCAATTTATTCTTTACATTAGATTTCCTTGTAACAGTGTCATACTAATATATAGCCCAAACTATGATTGTGTCTGATTCATATCTCTCTAGTATGAAAAGCCACTCTGTATGCTTAAAGCATTTGTTTCCTTAAAACTCATCTTGAATTCTGGAACTATCCAGAAAACACTGACAAAAAGACATATGTGCTGACTGATGTAAAAAGCATGAAAGACCCAACCACTGAAGTACAGATTTTTAAAAATATAAATAAATAAATAAAGGTCTGCCGGGCACAAGGCCGCACAGTATCACTCCAATCTTTTGTTGGAAAATTTGCTTGTTCCCCATTACGCAATGATGCAGTCCATCCAGTTGCTCTGTGTAAGTGGTATTAGCCCACAACCAGGCTGCAGTTCAAACCCAGATGTAACAAGGACGATATAACAATTGCATTCCTTCTTTTGCAGCGCCGTATATACAGACCACTCGGCTGGAATGTACACGTGTATGCACACATGTATACCTGAATGAGCAAAAGGCCTAGCAGGGATTATCCTTGGAATACATTTTGAGCTGTCCGAATCATCCGTGCTGTCATAACTTTATACAGATTATGCCAATCAGGAGGCAGATTGCATGTGTGCATAATCAGAGATACAAATTTGTTCTTTGAAATGGTAGAACTTCAAGAAAATGATTAAGCAGTTTATGCAAATTGCATGCATGACAAATTCACACTGCAACATTACCAACAGTGTTTAATCGATGTTCAAGGTACACAATTGCTAGTCTTAGTGTACACTGCGGCTGATTTTAAAGGACATGTTCCTCCATGCAGTAATAAATCCTGCTAAGCCGCTAGGTGACTGCGGTAAATAAAGGATCAGGACTAGCAGTGACCTATTAAGAATACACATTCCCGTTTTAGCAGTTCACCCATATTTCCTCCATGCGCTCAAATTCAAAGTGGCCACGTTCGAGCCCCATGACCTTGAGAAAGAGATAACAGACAGGTGCTGATCTATAACTTCTGCATGAAAACAGGAACTGTTACTAAACGGGTACTCCCCAAGATGGCAAGCCACATGATTTTAGTTCCTCTTTGTCAATCAAGGATGAAAGCTGGTATTGTTCTCATCCCTGGCTCACAATTTTTCTTGAAAGTACCCCAAAACATGTCATTGTAGACCATTAAAAAAATCTATGTAGAATCTAGTCTTGTTTTTGTTTTTTTAATGCCCAATTAAATACTAAAAATGGCAAAGTAACATCTCCTTACCCTCATTAAAAATGCCAGCCTCTATGAATATACATAAATAGGCAATTTTGAAAAGCCTCCATGTCGTCCTGCCATCCCTAATGGCTAATAGCTTTGCCATATTCACTACCCTAATGTCACGAAGTGTTCCGGGTGCGCGGGTGCGGACACAAATGCGTAGCCGCTCTGAATGTCAAACATATTTATTTAAACAGATAACGGGGAAACAAACAAAGACTCACGTCGCGACAGGCGTGCTCACACACAAACAACGAAGGACAATACTG
>JAOUQW010077725.1:0-13047 GCA_028565825.1 Olivaichthys viedmensis
AAATTCAAATATTGTCAAAAAAAAAAAAAAAAAAAAAAAATATATATATATATAAAAAGCACGTTTTTGTGTGGAAAGTCCTGACATGTTACAAAATATGTCATTTTTATGATGCAACAGTTACTTCCGACCGCGCGATCTGATTGGTCGAAAAAGAGTTCTAGAGCACGTCCCCCCCCCCCCCAAATCAGTATCGATCCGCTGACCACGGGTAACAGCAGCGGTCGCGTTTCTCCAAGCTGTTTTAATTCGGGAACCATAATTTAACAAATAGAAAATTAAATATATATATATGTTTTTTTTTTTTTACGACTTACATCATGTTGCCTACTTTGTTCAGATTCGGAAGAAGAGTGTGACATAATAATAATAATAATAATCATTAATATAAAAACAGTAGTCTAAACTGTAACCATTGAGTGGTGTCCTAACCTAAATTTGTACATCTACTAGATTTGTACATCTTCATAAACATTTGCACCTTCCAGTTTGTTTGTAGGTCACCTTTCTTTTTTTTTTTTTACATGTATGCTAGTGCCCAAACACAGATGCACATTTCAGTTCATTTTACAAGTGCAAAATCTTTTGCACCCTTATTTACTCTATGGACGAGAGAGAGAGAGAGAGAAAGAGAGAGAGAGAGAGAGAGAGAGAGAGAATGAGAGAGAGAGGGAGAGAGAGAAAGAGAGAGAGAGAGAGCGAATGAGAGGAGAGAGGGAGAGAGAGAGCGAGAGAGAGAGGGAGAGGGAGAGGGAGAGGGAGAGCGAGAGAGAGGGAGAGAGCGAATGAGAGAGAGCGAATGAGAGAAAGAGAGAGAGAATGAGAGAGAGAGAGAGAGCGAATGAGAGAGAGAGAGGAGAGAGGGAGAGAGAGCGAATGAGAGAGATAGAGAGAGGAAAGAGAGAGAGGGAGAGAGAGAGAGAGCGAATGAGAGAGAGAGAGAGAGGAGAGAGAGGGAGAGAGAGAGAGCGAATGAGAGAGAGAGGAGAGAGGGAGAGAGAGAGAGAGAGAGAGGAGAGAGAGGGAGAGAGCGAATGAGAGAGAGTGAGCGAATGAGAGAGAGAGGAGAGAGAGAGAGAGCGAATGAGAGAGATAGAGAGAGGAGAGAGAGCGAATGAGAGAGAGAGAGAGAGAGAGAGAGGAGAGAGAGAGGAGAGAGAGAGAGAAAATGGGGTGTTCAGGATTTATGCCACAGCTGCTATCACACAGTTAAAGCACACTGGAGTCGCAGCATCTTTCTTTCTCGGACAAATTTGTGCCATTGTTATCTATAGAAACAATTAAAGGGCCTGTATCAAAAGCCACTTTTGAGAAAGCTAAAAAGGCCAGGATTACATCACATGGAACGTTTGCTCACTGTTTTTATAGACTTTTTAAAGGTATCCCTATTGTAATATTGGAATTATGTACTTGAACTTAAATACTACGAGTGGAAAGTTAGAGTTTCTGTTTCATCTTCACCACTAAATGGTATTTTGACCACTTGAAAATGACCAGAAAGAGCTGAAGGTTTTGAGACGTCATCATCTGTACGGGTATAGCACAATGTTAACAGTGTAACTATTTCAGATTCTTTTATTATGGTAAATTGTCAGGCCTGATTTTATGGCTATGTATCTATTGCAGTTGACTCAAACTGTAAATACAGAGTTTATAAACTAAACCAAAGTAACCAGGTGTGTGAGCTCGATATAGTGGAAAGTAGGGACATCTTTGAACTGAAATAGTGACACCTTTAACATGCTATACATGTACAGATGATGACGTCTCAAAACCTCCAGTAGTTTTCTAGTCATTTTCAGGTATGGCGTGTTTAAATGAAACTGTGAATTCATGCTTTCGTTGTGGGAAGTCCTCTTCGCTGTAATTTTAATTGAAATGAAGCCGACAATATAGCATGGCCATTAAATCTTTTATATGGAACATGGTAGACACGATCCAGAAATGCAGCAATATGCAACAAGATTCTTGAAACTTATTAAAGAACAAACACAGGGGGTGAAAATCAGACAAACTACTGAAGATTAACAGTGAGCATTTTAAACAATATTCTAGCAGTTTCTCTTACAAAATAATTTGATATTTGCAATGCTGCTGTAGTGTTATATGGAATATAATGTTGTCTTTAAAAATGTGGAGATACATACAGTCTAATTTTCATGTTTACCCAATATTCACACCCTCTAGTGCTAACTGCCCTATTTTGTATACATGAGCTAATTAGACGCCTGCGATTGGCAAACGTTGCTCTGATCCAGGGTTCTCTTTGAGGGTGATGCAACTTAAGAAATAAAATAAAAAATTTCCCTTTTCTCCCTCACTATGGAGTTGGTGATGTAGAAATGCAAATGTTTTTGATTTGTTGCCGAGTGCTGTAGTTCAACCTTAATAAATGACAATGCGAAAAGACAAGTTTAATAATCAGCATTAACCAGTGAATGATGTCAAGTTACTAAAGTAGGACATCTGATTTTATAATCTTGGCACATTGTCTTAATATTTAACGGTCACACTTAAATTAGGCTATGACATTAGCAGGCTGGCTAACTATAACTGGTTGCATGTTTTTTCCAGTGTCGAGAGAGAGCAAGTGCCAACTGCTGCTTGTTATCCACTTCTCATGCAATATTACCAAAGTTGTTTGCTATTCCTGGTTTTAAACAGATCCAGCCCTGATAAATACTGAAAAAACTACATTTAATGTGGAATTACTTTTATCTAAGGGCAGAGTTGATTCACCAAGGCCAGTGTTTTCCATCCAGTACAGCAATAACTTTAAAGCACACTCAGTCAATGGAAAACTGCTCTGTTTACAACTTATTGTATACAAACATTTACTCTTGAAGACAGATCCTTTCCAATAGCCCTTAAGCTTAACGTTCTCTTTGGTCACAAATCAATTGTATGCATTTGTATGCATAAAAATGCATATATTTGCAGAACAAATAAAACAGAAATTATAACTTTCCACTAACGGTATTCAAGTTGAAGTGCATAATCCCAATCTGACAATAAGGATACCTTATAAAAATTAACAGTGTGTTTAAGGTGTCCAAACAGAAATACATTCACATTGCTTTTTTTTTTCTGCGAGTACGAGAGCTAAACAGACCTCTATGGCAAAATGAAGATAGTTGGTGTGGGAAAGCATCTGGTGAAGATTAGTGTTATCAAATCATCTGTAGCCTGATATAGAATTGGCGTACAAAAAGAGCCTTGAGAAGTGTGCACGGCACTTTACATGCAGAATTTCTAAAAAAGTCAACTCGACATGGAAATTGGGCATACCATCAGGCATACACTCCACAAAGTCATGAGTCGGGCTATCAAAACCATGGGTGTATTGATGTTGCAGAACAACAGACGATGGACACGTTGATGCTTATAGAGGACACACTGCCAATGAAAGGTGGTGTTTTTTAGTTTTTTTTAAAGTACTGCAAGGATTTTTGGCTTAAGCTGATGAATAGCTTATGGGGCGTTTTCCATTTCCGAGGGCTGCAGTCATGAAAATGTGTTCTTCATGGGGGACAATACTGCAGAGATATTTACTGTATAGATTGTATCCTGTCTTAATTGTAAGTCACTTACATAAATAAAAGCATCAGCCAAATGTAATGTTAAATGTGATTATGCAATCACCATTACAGGTACACTCTTTATTAAAAAAAAAAAAAAAGGTTCCTCATGGGTTCTTTCAGGAATAGTTAAGTGGAAACCCTCTGTTGTAAGGCTTTACATAAAAACCTTTAATGCTTCCACCAAAGGGACAACCCGGAAGAAAAAAAACATAGGGTTATAGATTTCACCTTTAAAGTATACTTAAAACTTGAAGTATTTGGCAACTGGTACTTTTCAGTAGGAACTTCAGTAGCATGTCATTAAGTTTCCACTGCTAACTATCTGAGGCCATTTAAATGCAACGTGGCAAATAGAAACCAGCCTCAGGCTGTGAACTAGTGTCCTCAAACCCATGGTCTTTTGGCTCACTGACATGTGTTCTGATGTTACTAACATTACTAACCACAGACACATTTAAGGCATGGGTAAGAATTCTACTACCAAAAAGAGAATCTGTGATTCTGTGCTGGGAAAATGGACCAGGTGAAATGCAGAGACCTTCAGCACAAAAGCCCACATGACAAAAACAATACAGAAGTGTTCATGGTTGGTTACTTTTTGATATTCGAGTATCACACTTTATTTGGGAAAATCTTGGTGAAAATTTAAAAAGTCTATTATAGATTGTTAAATTAATAATACTAAGTAGGTGACCACTTTAAAATGCCTACAGCATGTGGGTCTAACATAATACTAAACTACCCAGGGTTAATAAATTCCTTAATGCCTTGATAACCATCTGATTAATTATGAGGTTTTCATTGCATACAAGAATATATACACATTTGTGGTCTGTAAAATAAATTTGAATAAATTCATTATTTTTTAGATTAAAATAAAAAGATCTTTACACCATCATCATAAGTGCTATATACTCAAATAGGCAATACTGATTAATTGTTTAGTAATAATGTACATTTGGGGTGGATCAGTATGTAATGACAAACATGCAGCCCAATACAATGGTTCTTGGCATATCACAGTGTATAAGCCTCGGTTCGGTTGTTAGAGGTTATAATCCACTCTCTGCAGAAGCAGCTCTGGACTGGACATACTGATAACTGCTAGGCTATTACGAGGAAACGACAGCAAGTCTTCAATTTAAACAAATATGAATTTTACCCAATGTTTCCCCTTGTAGTCTACATTTACCCCAAATGTAGTCGATATGCTAAGACATGTTTGGTGTCCAAAGTTTGCTTTTAAGTTTTGTACTGGAGCTTAAGGCTAATGTAGCTACAAGTAAGGGAAGCTTATAGTTACCAGTTTAGCATCGTTCAAACTGCATGTCTAAATTATCACACACTCGCCTAAAACCATGTCGACCTCTTCAGTATCTCAAACAGACTTTCTGATGGGTTTTTTGTCACTGTATGACACACTGTTATCTATTAAAATGGACAACTGGACATTGCAGAGTAGCAGCAGGCATTTTAAAGCCAGAATCACTTTATTCCTCAGCACATACACTATATGACCAAAAGTATGTGGACACCCCCCGGTAATTATTGAGTTTCAGTCACACCCATTGCTAACAGGTGTATAATATTAAGCACACAGCCATGCAATCTCCATAGACAAACATTGGCAGTAGAATGGGTTGCACTGAAGAGCTCAGTGACTTTAAACGTGGGACTATCATAGGATGCCACTTTTGCCACAAGTCAGTTCGTGAAATTTCTGCCCTGATTGATCTGCCCCAGTCACCTGTAAGTGCTATTATTGTGAAATGGAAGCATCTAGAAGCAACAACAGCTAAGCCACGAAGCAGTAGACCACGCAAACTCACAGAGTGCGACCGCCGAGTGCTGAAGCGCGTAATGTGTAAAAATCGTCTATCCTCTGTTGCATCAATCACTAGAGGGTTCCAAACTGCCTCTGGAAGCAACATCAGCACAAGAACTATGCGTCGGGAGCTTCGTGAAATGCAGTGGCCTGCACAGAGCCCCGACCTCAACCCCTTTGAATCCCTTTGGGATGAATTGCAACGTCGATTGCGAGCCAGGCCTTCTCGTCCAACATCAGTGCCTGATCTCACAAATGCTCTTTTGACTGAATGGGCACAAATTCCCACAGACACACTCCAAAATCTTGTGGAAAGCCTTCCCAGAAGAGTGGAGGCTGTTATAGCCGCAAAGGGGGGGCCAACTCCATATTAATGCCCATGGATTTGGAATGGGATGTCCAACAAGATCATATAGGTGTGATGTTCAGGTGTCCACATACTTTTGGCCATATAGTGTAGTTTGGTGTCACTCCATACAAGCACTCAGGTAGAAGGGGTGGCCCAAAGGTTTTAAGGATTTAAAGGGTCATTTTTGTCATGACGTAATTCAGATGATAATGTAGTTCCAATTTGATTTGTATATCGATTATTTAAAAAAAAAGAAAGAACTTATTTCTGCAATCTTATGAAGGTGTTTATGTACAAATGGTATTACTGAGCCAAACAATATCTTTTGAGGCATAAGTGTAATTATTTAGGTATGTAGTTTACACAAAATGCCTAACTGAAGGTTATAAGCCATCATTACTTGTTAGCTACATTACACCGTAGATTGCGGTTACAAGCCGCAATCTACGATACCTGCAGCTTTACATTTTCAAAGAACATGACATTAATAGCCTGGAAACACTGCAAGAATGAAATTATTTGATTAGGTAAACGGCTAGTTTATTTTTACAGACTTTTAGGTGTAGGTGAGCATAAAAAAAAACGTTTAGCATAATGAGCACCACACCTTGAAATTATACATAATGATATATAATTACTGGTATAGCACAATGTTAACAGTGTAACTGCTTCAGATTCTCTTATCACAATATACTGTCATACTGGTATTTTGTTCCAACCCTCATGTACATAATCTACTAATTAAACCTTAAAATATGCCTTAATTATTGTGCAAAGTAATTTTTCTCTGATAATTGGCACCAGAGATAGGTGTTGCACACACACTTGTGTGCTTTTCTATGATCAATCACACAAAGCAAATTAACTTCTCACAGCACTACAGTCCGGCTTGTGGAGGTGCACAGCAGAGGTGTTGCTGTAGAAAGGCCAACATTTTCTCCCATGAGTCTTCCTGTGCGTCTGCATGTGGTTTTGTCTGTCCACCCCAGAGCATGATCACTGTGATCACACACACACACACACACACACACACACACACACACACACACTGAGTATGTATAATGGTGATGAATTCAATTTCAAAAGGTGTTGTATGTGTGTATTTCTGCGCATGACAGGACATACCTTTCTCTTTGGCACTAACCATGAAGTTGCTGGCCCTGTGGTGTGGTGTGTAGGGTGGCTCAATCAGGTGACCTGCGCCAGGATAGATGAGGATCTGGAGCAGATGCCGATTCCCTGCTCTTTTAATTATCTGCTCCATCTAAGACCAAAGAATGGAAGGTAAAGATGATCCTAAATGACTATGATCAGATATCACAATTAGTTAGAGTCATTGTCATTGAGTTAGACTGTTTAGTCAATCTGAGGGACTGTGTGTAATATATGATGTACACCGTGTTGCCAGTTTATCAGGAACATCTACCTTGTCCCTACACTCATTGGCCAAGACAGTTATAGTCAGTAACTGTATACCTGTATGCAACGGTATAACTATATATACTGTATACAAAGTGACCTATATGGCACATTTACCTGATAAACTGGCAGCTCAGTGTACATTGTGAATGCAATATTTCTGACAATGTTTTAAAGCTTGATGAACCTGTAATGTAAAATGGTTACGTTGGCCTGCATTATTTTAAATGAAATAACTGACATACCGTATGTTCATGTCACCTAGAACTTGTTTTGTCAGCCAAAAATAGTTTTATATAATGAATAATAAATTGCTTGACATGGCGGTTTTATAAAATTATTATTATTATTTTTTAAATTAAACAGTCACAGAAACACAGACACTTTTATCCTCAAGAAGTCTACGAATATGCAAATTGATAACTCCCTCAACCCTATGCCTGGTGTAATAGCAGAGATAAAAGATTTTTTTGCATAGCCTGTATTTGCATATATTTGCATGTTTTATAAATTTTTGGGTGATTTAAAAATTGTGTGACTTGCCAGAAAACCCTAAGAGAAGAACATCCAAAGTATGCTCATCACGCACAGACAAGTATTGTGCCACAAGTATTGTGGCGTTCTGCAATATCAAAATTGCGAAAGCCATAATTCACAAATTATATATATATTGCAGCCGTATATGCTCTGCATGTATGCAATGACATCATGAGTGGTGTACATTTGTGTGATCTTACATCTTCAGCTGACTCCAGCGTGGCCCAGTTCTGATCGTCATCGCCAAGAACCAAAAGCAGCGGACATCTTATCAGACCAACCTGTGTGTTTTACAGTACAACACCTCATTAACGGCTGACAATGTACACATGCAGTACTGTGCAAAAGTCAGAGACCAGAGATCAATTGTTTGCCACCAAATAATTAACAATAAGTACTGAATGGCCATTTGATTGAAAACTGAATAAACAAAAGTGTGGTCTGTACAAAACTACACATACAGAGCCACTAAGTAAACATACTGTCACATGCGCGGCTGTGCGTGTAACCTAGCGTGGCGGTTGCCATGACAACGGCCGCCACGTGCGCGGCTGTGCACGTGTGTGTGTGGATGTGAGTGTCTGTGTAGCCTCGCCTTGTCGCGTCATCAATTGTTCCCAGCTGTTCCCTGTTTGTTGTCCGTGATCGGATAGTATAAGTATCCCTGTGTGTCTGCCTCCCGAGCAAGGGGAGGACGTCGTAGCGCCGCCTCCGGGCTTCAAGAACGACGACGTGCCTCTGCCTCCCGAGCATGGGGAGGACGTCGTGGCGCCGCCCCCAGGCTTCGGGGACGACGACGTTCCTCCGCCCCCCGAGCAAGGGGAGGACGTCATAGCTCCGCCCCCAGGCTTCGGGGACGACGACGTTCCTCCGCCTCCCGAGCATGGGGAGGATGTCGTAGCGCCGCCTCCGGGCTTCGAGAACGACGACGTTCCTTCACCTCCTGACACCGCGGGGGGGGACCCCTGGGTGTCCGGAGCAGATATGACGGAACTCTTCCGGGGACTCGCCATATCTGGTGGAGCACCGACAGGGGCCCATGCTGTGGGCGTCACCGCACCTGCCCCGGGCTCCAGGGAAGGCGATGCCACGCAGCTTCCGGACACCGTGGTGGGAGGCCCCCGGGTGTCCGTCGCCACCGCCAAGGACGTCATCGCTCCACCCCTGAGCTTCGGGAACGGGGACGCCACGCGGCCTCCGGACACCGCGGTGGGAGGCCCCGGGTGTCCGTCGAGGACGTCATCGCTCTGTCCCCGGGCTTAGGGTCCCCAGCCCGGGGCCGGCCTCTGGGCCGCCCTCTGGACATGGACGTTGACCCTTCGGGCCCGGGTCTCCCCCCGCGCCCCCTCCTTTGGGTGGCTGTGCGTGTAACCTAGCGTGGCGATTGCCATGACAACGGCCGCCACGTGCGCGGCTGTGCACGTGTGTGTGTGTGGATGCGAGTGTCTGTGTAGCCTCGCCTTGTTGCGTCATCAATTGTTCCCAGCTGTTCCCTGTTTGTTGTCCGTGATCGGATAGTATAAGTATCCCCGTGTGTCTGCCTTCAGTGCGGTTTATTGTTTATGTCATGTCGCCCCGTGTTGGTTTATATGTTTAATTATATGTTGAATAAATGTTGTTAAGCGGTGTTGCGCTTGTGTCCTTCTCTCAACCCCGCTCTGGATGTGACACATACACACCCAGATAAGCTGTAATAAATATAATACTACCAAACAGATGAGTAAAATGCTCTCAATCTAAAAACCTGGGTGCTATAAAAATGCAAGATAATTATTACTTACATCTACTTTCATGGCTGGATCTGTTGGGATGGGCAGGATGATGTCTCTCCAGATGACCTGACTGTCCTCTAGCCGCGCTTTATGACTCATTCTAAAAATAGTTATTTTTGGATCCACAGTTATTTTCAATACAATACAAGAGTATTGCATTTTAATGACTCCAAATCATAAGCATGCCTCCAACAATCATAAACTATCATTTTTATATTTAAAATGATAAACGACTGTCAGTAATATCATACACCATCAGGAAGTGATAACATCTATTAAAGCTATAAGATAGATAAGAGTTCTGCCTTCAATCTATTATGATAAAAGACGATTTGTGACACATTCTGCTGTGCATATCGTATTTACAATTACAATTGACTGAAAAGTAGCATCTTCCTCAATATCGTTTAATGTATCTGTGCACTTGTGTGTTAGCACTCCTGCATTAATGTTGGTTTATGACCAAATAAATGTACCAATTTATTTGAATATTAAAAATGTATTTCTTTATGGCCCTTTTTCTTTAAAAACATGGTTTAATGACCTCCACATTTAAATAAGCAATTTTCATTTAATATTTGGGGTACAAAGATAATATTATCAGCAGTATTAGCAGAAAGCTGTGACTTTCTTCTTTACCACAATGTTAAAACTAGCATACGTACCTTTCAAACATGTCTTTAGACACAGTTTTTTCTTTGAAAGGAGTGATGTGACTGCCGCTGATGCACACACAACACCGGGGCTGCAACACAATCAAACAAGTGTGCCAGTGCTTACAATATGTAAGGTCAACAAGAAAGAACATTTCTCAATTACTGTTACTGCTATTACAAGTGTAATATTTCACTGATTTAAATTGTGCACCAGTCTCAACATTTACGATCTGTGAACACTGTGTATTAGACAAAACCAACCAATTTGGACTATATCGGTAAAGTACGATATCACACGCACAGCTCTTTGGATTACTAGTGTTCTATTATTAAGAAACATTATCAAATGAGTTTCCTTTGGCATTGTGCGTTTCTCTCTAACTCAGTCCCAGAAAAGGGGGACATAAAGCAAACCTTACTTCTTAAAGCTAACATTTTTCACCCCATTGTAGACTTTCAAGTGTATGAAACAGAGAGTGATCAAATGTCGAGTAGAAAAATGTTTTTTTTATAAGATATAGTTTGGAATATAACACATAACAGACCCTCTATAAAACAAATACTTAAAAGTATAAGAATGAATGAATAAAACAAATAAAGATACACATGCAGTGTTAATTTAAGCTGTGACAGTTTCAGATTACAGTGTGTTTTAAATACACAAAAACTTTCCAGGTGTCTGGCTTTCTAAAAATGGTCAGAGTCGTCCTCGAATTTCCAGGTTTTATGGTTTACCTTTAACTACAAATGTTACATCTTCCTTGGCCAACAATTACATCAATATATCAACCACTGGACAACTATTGGTACTTCTACCTTTTTCCATTGACAGAAATTGCTGTGCTTCGCTTGAAGGACACAAAAATGTAACATTTTTTATTTGCAGTTGTTTCTATATAAAATAGGCCAAGGATACATAAGCGTGAACTGGAAGTATTTAATGATTTGTATTATACTTATCCAAAGTTTGGACCTCAGTACATTCCCAAATACAATAAAATAATGTCCTTTCTTCCACACCACGCTTAGTACATGTATCTGGTGTATTTTCATTGGTGTAGCGGGAAGGGGTAATAGACATACGCATACTGCATCAGTTTAACTCTGGTGTTAATACTGACATTGTGCATCTTCCAGCCTTCATCTGAGATTTCTATATAAGCAAGTCATTTTCTTCTTCTCTGAGCATTTTTTTGATTTGTTTACAAAGATGCTGTACATATAGGCTATAGGGCTGCACATGGACAAATATAGCACATTCTGAGTATATTGCTACACACTGCAACCATATTGCTACACAATATTTATCTCCTCAAAAAAAACAATACAATTTAACAAATTAGGTTCCAAATAGAATATCATCATCAAAATATAACCGTTCCCACAACCAGTGTCAGAAAATATAACAAATGTAAATACAGTTTGCACAATATTGAATCACATTGTTTCAGAAGGAGAGACACGCACCCTTATGAATAATATTATTTTGGTTTGGTTAGGAAGTGTGTGTATGTGCGCGTGATTGCGCGTGCTTGCAATGAAAACTCACCTTAATGACATTGGAGTAGGCAGCCAAGAAGAGAGCGACAGTAGTGCCGAATGAGAGGCCCACCAGAGCCACTTTGTCCCTCTGCACCATGTGATGCTCCTGCAACATCCGATATGCTACCTACCACACACCCACAAACACAAACCAGAGCTCAAGTGGGGTTTAAGTAAACTTATTGAAAACTCTGTATGAAAAAATTAAATGCTAAAAACAAATGGTCACAGCCACAGGTAAACATCTATGGGGGGGGTGATAGTGTGATAGTGTGTGAGTAAACTAATTCCGCACAGGCATAAAGTCCAAAAGATCAAGCAACCAAAAAAAAAACTGTCACCAGTCTGTGAGACCGTTTAGAGCCAGGAAGAAACCAATTTCTTTGGGGAATTCGGGCAAACAGAAAGTAACACTTGTGTATTACCCTACATATACTGTGGGTAATACACTGTGATGGCTCTTTAGTTAGGATAGCGGTAACAGTCCTGGTGTGCAGTAAAACCGTGCACGGATGATGTAGGTCAGTGACTGTTTTACTGTCATTTTGCAATTTATTCATGCACTCTAAAATCCTCTGTGCTGATGATAAACACAAACAGTGCAATGACCCAAACGTTCAAAATCAGACAAGGAACACACAGCACTAATTTATTTGTGTAGCAGAAGTCCATGTTCTTAGCAGATTGTGCTTGTTTACACTCTAGTACAGGAGTCTTGAATATGTAAGCACATTACACACGCCCTAACCATGTCCATAAAGGATGCTTCCTCTGCACTTATACCTCTAAGGCTCGTATTTTAATGCATGTGTGTGCATACAAAGTAAATGGAACATAAGGAGCTTTGGGTTAAATTACCTCAAAGTACGTGGCATTAATTTCTGTTTGTTTTGATTCCCCTTGAGGCACATACTCCAGAGCAAAAGCAACGAAGCCATGTGATGCCAAAAGGGCAGACCGATACTCCACCAGACCCCCGCCTCCTCCCCACATATCCAACAGCCCTGGGAACGGGCCAGGCCCTGGAACACACACACACACACACACACACAATAAGCATGAACAAAAAATGCACTTTAATTATAAGCACTTTCTATAAGCTGTGAATTTTATTTAAAATCATAATCTACAACGGTGTCATAATTGTGCTACCTGTAGATGCATAGCAAAGTGTCTGTGTGGTATGATACTCATTTCACACCAACATGAGGAAACAAAATAAGCACAAATCTGCTGGTTGTTCACTGTTCCACTGTATCTTGTCACGTTTTTAGGCCCAATCCTTCCTGTTGTCACGGTCTCCCTGCCGCGGACTCTCGCTTCCAGTGTATGTGTTGTGAATCATGTGTTTTTGTTTTGTTTTATC
>JAOUQW010077766.1:0-10058 GCA_028565825.1 Olivaichthys viedmensis
ATAAAAAAAAAAAAAAAAAAAAAAAAAAAAAAAACATTTGGTAGAAAAGTAACAAAATTAATAGAGACACAAGTAATGATTTAAAAAAAGGGGCTGTACGTTTGTTTATTCCCTGGCACTTTTAGTCCGTCCAATGGAATCTACATTAAACTGAACTGAGCTGTTTAATGTAGATTCTATTGAGCTGTTTTGCTTACAGCACCTACTTACAGAATCAGCTTAAACATGAACCATATTCCCAGGGCTACTTTAGATTAAAACTGCAATGAGTACAGCTACAATATATATTATCTCAACTGTGAACATTCTGAGGAAATTTTAAAAGAGATCTAAGAGCTACATTAGGTCCCTTGCTCTAGGGTTTTAGATCTAATAGAAAGACAGGAATATTTATTTTAAGCAGCATCTATCTATTTGAAATTCAAACCAGATGCTCTCAGTTACCAGAAATGCCTACTGCACCCACTCACTAGTCATTATTCTACGTTCAAATGGGGTCGTGTTTACCATACTTATGAGAAAATGTTCACACGAACGGCTCACTCTTGTGGAATTTACTACTTTGTAAGTTGGCTGTACTTGACTCCGCCCACGTCCAATGGCACTGGCACTGGCGAGTGCAGTTTCTCCGGTCTTCATCAACTCCGGATTGGCAATGTCAGTGTTTTACTCTCACTCTCCCTATATGAAAATTCCAGCCCAAAACATCTACGGTTTTTATACGAATCCTGATCATTTGGTCTGATAATTTTAGCCCTTTCAGGATCCTCATTCTCACGATTTACAAGCAGATGTTGCCTCTTGCGTTGGAAACAATTAATTTTTTACCCGCTCCTACACGTAGCAGCCCATTAAGGCCGGGGTTATACTTGCTGTTAACTACGCGTACGTATACACAAGATGGCCGCCATACGTATCGTGCGTTCATTCAGCATGTCGATTCTGCACGTCCCAAAAAATTGGGAACCCATGGAAGTTCAGTTTGTGACTGATGCAAAGTGGAATTTTAGTGTAAAATACCATAGTTATGGGGGGAAAAAAAGTAGTACAGCGACTCGTTTTCTAAACATGAACCAGCGCGGCTTCTGTAGCAGATCCTCTGTTGCGGCTCATCCAATGACATATTTATGCAAATTGTTTAGCTGCAGGCAGCTCATCAGACCAGAGACTAGCTACAGGGCTAGAGACATTAGGTCAGAAAGGGAAGAATTTCATAGATTTTTCATTTCATTTACCCTCTCTGGTCTGATTAGTGAAGTGACGACACGACTCAAAAATTTAAAAATAAGAAAAGTCGCAGGACAGAATGTTTAAAGACGAATGGACAGAGAAGTATGTGTTTATTCTTCCCGCTTCAAGTTTAAAACCGATGTGTCTCATCTGTTCAGACTCTGTGGCGCTGGTCAAAATTGGTAACGCGAAGCGCCGCTACAAAACAAAACGTAACTTAACGAATTAACCACCCCACAAAATTCGGTTCTAAACAGAAATAAAATAAACCAACCAACTCGCTATGAAAGGTACACCAGAGCGCTCGTCCATTCCCTTACAGCCCAAGAGCATGCAAATTAATGTTTACAAAAAGGTACTGCATGTTAAAAATGCAACAGATTAGCATGCAGTGCTTAAGTGTTTTAAAACTCTCGTCCCTTCTCTGCAGGGGAAGCTGTAATTAGCCGACGGAGCTGTACAGTTCTTTAAGCTTTAGGCAATGACGCAATGGAGGAGCGAGATTCCACATTCT
Organism: Olivaichthys viedmensis; assembly: GCA_028565825.1. NCBI lineage: Eukaryota > Metazoa > Chordata > Actinopteri > Siluriformes > Diplomystidae > Olivaichthys > Olivaichthys viedmensis. Next base: position 1,745 of record JAOUQW010077766.1, read on the forward strand.
GCACATCATGAGAATGACGGCCCTAGGCAGGCAAAACGGGAGGTGAAAATAAAAACACCTCTGCGGCGGCAGTCCGTGTGTGTGTGTGTGTGTGCTTGCGCGTGCATGTGTGCGTAAAAGAGTGCGAGTGTTCTTGCATGTTTTATCACTTTTTTGTCAGACACAAATTACAGATCGTTCACACCTTAATAAGTCAGCCTTCGCGAGAGGAGATAGTGAAAATGAAATAACCGAGCAATTTTCTCACTTTCTAATTCTGTTCCAGGTTTCACGCTCTTGCGATGTTCTCGGCCCACTGCGCACGGTCATACTTTACTCAAATTATACATTTCTTGCTGTGTGTGTGTGTGTGTGTAACTGTGGCTTGTGCTGTTTTGTGTGTAAAAACAGTCTTGAAATCGCAGAAGCAGTGTTGCCGTACTACACAGTAAACACTGGTGTGTATAGTCGTGTCTCTCAGAGTAAAAGCCCGGTGTGCCATCATGACTGCGTGCCTATACTTCCACTTAGACACTTACTGACATTTAATTACAGTTCCTCCATATCGTCAAGTGGGAACATCAATGAGTACGTTTACATGTACAAAATAACCCGATAACCCCTTTACATGCACTTAAGTAATCTGATAATGGGAAAATCCAAAGTCCAAAGGAGTCAGTCAATAATAACCAGATTTCTTTCTAAATACATGACCTGCAGTCGCTCTGTAACCCGCCAATAAACCGTAAAACTCAAACTTCTTGCCACACTTTTCTTTCTTTCTTAATTTATTTGGGAGTAGTTCTTATGGTTGCAAATTACACATAGCCTAATGCTGTCCTTCATCGAGCTGTTAAGTCTACCGTTGGCCGTCACTCATAATTTTTGCGTAGCTGTGACGCACACCGTTGGCACTAGTCGGCCCGTGTCCGCGCCAACCGAGCGTGTTGACTTGGTGTCGGAGGCCAGAAGTAAGAAAGTTCTTCGATTGGCTGTTCAGCCGAGCAAATCAGTGCAGGGCACAGACACAATATATAATTCTTCAACTTCTATTCATCTGCTGTAGCGATCTATATATAAAAATGGTAGCTAGACTAGTTTATTTGGCTACGTTCCAAATTGCACACTACCGCACTAAATAGTGTGGTAAAATAGAATACCACTATCTGGTAGTTTGACATACTATTTAGTATGCGATTTGTTACAAGCTTTTTTTCTGTGACACTTTTGGTCTTTTTTTCCCCCAATTCAATTCAATTGAATTTTATTTGTATAGAGCTTTTAAAAATGGACGTTGTCACAAAGCAGCTCTACAGAAATCCGGTTGTAGATCTAGATCCCTAATGAGCAAACCAGAGGCGAGGAAAAACTCCCCGAGACGACATGAGGAAGAAACCTTGAGAAGGAACCAGACTCAAGAGGGAACCCGTCCTCTTCTGGGTGACACCTGATAGTGAGATTATAAATCACTACAGTAAACAGTCATATAGAGAAAAGACAAACAGCACTAAATGAGTTTAAAGGATGTTCGGTATGAACATATAGTAAATAAGAGTCCTGGGATGAGCACAGGATTGAGAGTTATTTCACGCGGGTGCAGAAAGTAAGGGCATGTCAGCCGTTAGGTGTAGTCTTTGCAGTGTGTTTAAGTGCAACTTTCCACAGAAGATGGGAGGCAACAAAAGCGAATCTTTGTTGGTGCTGATTCTTCGACGACGCCATGCGCAGATGTAGGAAGAAGACAAAAATAAATCAGATGTGAATAACAGTGTACAAGCGCTGATTACTGGACTAAAACCTTGTCCTGGCTGAAATCTGATTTGTATTATTAGTGTGCATGTAAACATAATCTTTCTGTGTGCGTGTGTGTGTGTGTGTGTGTGTGTGTGTAAGACACATTTCTGACGACTCCACTGAACTGAGATGGAGAACTGAAAACGTCTTGGTACTGAATTTATTTCTGAAACGTGTGTAGACCAAGTTACAATGTGAGGTAAAGGTCACTTTCACTTTGCTATTAGATAAAAAAAAAAAAAACAAGGCGGCAATCGACATAGTGAAGCCTGAAAGAAAACCTTGAAATCTTACCTGACACGGTTATTGCAGAATTTTGTAAACTGAGGCTGGTTAAGGAATATTTGTCGGGCATCCTCTTGGTCGGCCAGAGAGGTCTTCTCTGATGCGTCCTCCGTCTTTTCATATCCTAAAACAACAGTGAGAAATGCACATTATATTGCTGATGTTGGGCTCATTCATAATCAAAAGAACTTCCTGATGGCGAACACATTCATAACGCAGAGGAAATGTTACGGGAAATGTTTTCAGACATGATAAACCTAGCTGGTTATTTCCATTTTTCCTGTCCACGTGCTTACTGTGTAGCATGTGATTAACCTGACTAGCCGTAATTTCATTTCATTTTTCACACTAATTTCATATGATGTCAGCTGCTCATCAGTGGCGTTTCATCATTTTGCTGGAAAATTATTCTGCTGGCTTCCAGATTAATTCCATTTTAGTTTTTTATTTTATTTGTCATTTCCCTACAAATACTGTCAAGAAGCAGGTTTCTAAAGTTGTATGTGAGGAGACTCTAGACACAGCACGTTTCAGTAGTGGTGGGAGGACAAGGGAATTTCAGTATCATTATAATAGATCGATCAATTCTCATAAGAAATGCTTTGTAATGATAATATCACTTAACATAAAAGACAAGCGCATTTAAAACGTAGACAATTCTTGAGGCTGCAGCTGTTTTTTTAAATGCATAAAAAGTGATAGGAAAGCATTTTGAATTCATTCAAGTAATAACTAAACCGATAACGCAGCAACTTTCAAATGGTAGGTTAATAGAAGAGAATGTAAAGGCTGCTTTCGTAGTTTCTGGGGCATGTATTGCAAAGTTTCATTTTAGAAAACGAAGACTATATTTGATCAAAAACCACAGCACAATAAAAAGGTAGGGTTTCTTTTGTGGTTTCATGTGATCAATAGCTTCAATCCTGCATTGTCGCCTTTGGATGTTTTTAACTATGAAAATGAGCGAAGACATAAGAATGATAAGACACGTGCCGATAGGCGATGAAATAAATAAATAAATAAAAAATCAAGAAAAATTTACATTATTTGCGATATACTTGAAGTTCTTGTCTCAGCAGCTTTTTGTAGGAGCGGATATCATTACGTAAAGGCATTTCTAGCACAAAAAGTCGATTTGATTTGAAAATTCACAAACCTTTTTAACACATTTTCATTTTATTAGCTTGCATTATGCACGCAGCTATTGGCGCTTATTTGGGTAATCCAATCATCAATAACCATGCCAACACAACAACACAACGCAGCCATTTGCCAGACTACATGAGCTTACCTGGAGACATTACGGTGGTCCAATCGCAAACAAGAAAATTAAAAAAACGCTAACACAAGGTGCCAAGATGTGTTACTACATAGCAGAATTTATTCAGATGTCTCTTAAGCCAAGATCATCCTTCACACCACCGACAGCAGCATAAGGAAGCAGTCACATACAAGCTGAAGCACACTCAGGGAAATACAGGAGAGACAGTTCCCCCTGTAAAACAGGTTTGCCTGCAGACAACTTTCTTTCTCTCGCTCAGACACACATACACATACCTCGTCACAGCCCAATAATGGCCTTGCCTAGACTTAGCTAGGATTTACTAAGAATAGCACCTCTCACCAGTCACACACCTGAGAGAACAGACCTATCTGCTGCCCTAGAATAGTTTTATCATCAACACATCATACAAATGCACACCCATTATTGATCAAGAATATGCAGGGTATTCGCTGACTTTTTTAGGGCTTAGGTGGTGCATGGCGGGGGTCATTAATCTACTTAATGAACCTCTTTAAAATAAAAGTCCATCTCCCTGCTGTAGGAGGCAATTATTTCCCCAAACTTTATTTTCCGTCAAATATATGACTCTTGCATACTAGCTTATGACGTGCCAGTAATGACAGTAATGAACTCCTCCCAAGCTGAGACACTGACGTCATGGCAGGAACCCTACTACATAAAAGTGTCACTCTATATGCTTTCTTATCCACAGACATTGCAGCACAAAGCATTAAAGTCTTTTAAGTCATTTTTTTAAAATCCAAATCAGTTTCATTTAGGAAGCTTACCTTAAATTTACAACAAAAAAACCCACCGCTATTGTAAACGTGAGTGACAAACAGGAAATAACATTCACGTTAAGTGAACGTTAAAGAAACTCAGAAATGAACCTTTACTTAACTATTAGAGGGTCATGTAACCGAGCCTTTAGTTGTATTTTGAACTATAGTGCTGCGCTCAACATGCAGCCTAAGCTTGAACCCCCAAATTAAAAGGTAGCTCCCACAGAACGGAGCATTGATGCACCCCGTTTCAGACAGGACGCGGGACAGAACCACACAAGTGGACCCGTTTTGACATATTCAGACTGGGCGTGATATAGTGTTTCTAATATTTAGAGAGGGCGTTCGTCACGAGATGGTAAATAAATACAATACAATACAATAAAATAAAAAAAGGCCCCACAGACTAACCTGTTATAGCACTTTGTTTGAATCAAGACATAATAAACATAATATTGGCTAAAACTGGATAAACAACAGATGAACACGTTTAATGACCTAGATGATAAATCATTTCATGATTATTCTGATTGTTGATACAGTATACAAATAAAATGAAATGCTATTAGACTATAAACGGTCACGGAATTGTTATGGAACATTCGACATGTGCAAGATTGCTGCTGACTGATTATGCAACGCGGAAGTGGCGCGTTTTCCACATCCTATGGGAATTGACGTCCTCGTCTACAAAATAATTTGTCTAAGGCAGAAGGTAGATTAGCACTTCTGCACTGAGAAATCTGAGCCTGGCTGACAATGCTGTTACCACATGTACTTTTGACCTACTGTATATCTAACAGCCTTAATGCATTAAACCGACATCCTCCTCAAAGCATTTGTTGGTCGCATTTGCTTTTTATGAGATATGGACTTGATGGCCTAAGTCCATCGGGCTATTTTAAGGCATGGCATTAGGAGAATTGTAGCTTACCTCCAGTTTTAGATGATATTGCCAGGTTTTAAAGCTGGGATGCGGCTCTCAGCCTGCAAAGGGCAACGGGATGAATTTCTAATTTTTGTTTCCATGTGCCCTGATTAAATTCTATATGAAACAGGATCTAATTTTTTTTTAAAGAAAAAAGAATACATCAATGTGACTGAAACAAATGTGTTCAGATAGTAGGGGTGTGTCAAAATGTAAAGCTTTTAAACTTTTTTTTTTTTTTTTTTACTAAAAAGTAAAGTCCTAATAAATAATGTAGGGAACTGGCTGAGCAATTAACAACAGAAGGGTCAAGTCTTTTTCATAACTGGTGTTTAGAAACTGATGGAATGGAGCGGGAAACTCCAAGAAATGTGGTGTGTTGACACTCAGCGAATCCTCTCTTGATCTAAAAATCACCTTGTACCCAGATTCCTAGTTTACCACTTCCTTAGAACTGAATAAACAGCTCACCACCACAGTCCCCACACACACACACAACACGAATAGATGCTGTACATATGAGCACATGACTGAGTACAGTTTAGCTGTGATGCCATGAAGGCCTGCATAGAGAACAGAATGCGAGTTGGTCGTTTGTTTTGCCACAGCGAACACATGTCAACGTGAGTCACTGAAGTCAGTCATTTTACTGGCATCCACCCATCGGTCTCTCCCCTGATACACAAAATCAAAACACAGCCAACAGTGTAATGCACTATAATGCAGTAATACATCACCCTGGAGTGTGGAGAAATAATGTCTTCCTTCAGTTAACCTTACACTCAGCATGTTTTGAGCCAGCGCTTGCATTGGCATACCAGGATAGTGCAGAAGAGTAGAACAGAATAGAATACAACAGATGCACAGAACTGTACAGAACTACAGAAAGCTGTGTAGTTTGGTGACAATGTAAAGCATTTGGTCACAAATAACAGAAAATACTCCTTGCAAGTGGCGCACACACACACACACACACACACACACACGTGACTACTACCGCAGCCCCTTCACTATTTTGACTCATCATTGTGAAACTGTCAGTTATAACAAACCCTTTTTTAAAGCCTGTTCCAGCTGTGGCATTTTATTATCCTGTTTAGCACAACTGGAGTCATTGTGTTAAGACGGCCTATATTACACACATACATTTACACATTTATTTGGCAGACGCTTTTTTACAAATCGACTTACAATTGATTTGAGGCAGGATACAATCCAAGCATACAACTGAGCAGTTAAGGGTTGACAGCCTTGCTCAAGGGCCCAACAGTGGCTCTCTGGCAGTTCTGGGATTTGAACTCACAAATGTTCCTATAACCAGCTCAGGGTCTTAACCACTGAGCCACCACTTCCCTACATAAATAAAAATACATGTTTCATATATGCGAGGGGCTCCTGTGATAAAATGTCTATTGTTTATTATCATTTTATTGCATACCTTCCCAAAACATCATGGTGACACTGCAAATCCCAAAGCTCACTTAAACCACAAGAGAGGGCCAAGACCCCTCGACAAAAGTTTACTTTCCTGCTAGCCTCTGACAGTGCAATCTTGAAAGTTTTGGTCGCAGAAAGTAAGTTATTTATAGTGTTCTAAAGTGGGACGTAACAAATCATTCACATTGATCTGAAAGCCTCTGCCACCTCGGCCAGGCGCCAAGCCTAAAACAGCACTGATCGATTGCGAGATCATTTGTGCATGGCTCCACATCAGTGGCTCCAAAGATGAGTAATGGGAGCAGTAGGACATTTCTCTACGGACTCGTATGAAATACAACAGTAATGGGGCTTTCAAATGGTTGAAACGGTTTAATAATCGAACAAATAGAGAAATGTTCTATAATTATAATCTATTACATATTAGTGCATTATGTCACAGGTTGAACTGGGACACACTGTTTTGTTGAACACAAAATTAAAACACATCTGTAATAATACCTTGATATGGATTTTCATTCTAAGATACGGATTCACTGATACTACAGTTGTTTTTCATTTTTTGTTACTATACAGCTATCAGAGCTCTGAGAAATGCCCGATACCCGATACCAATCCGATACCGACATCCTATTAGTAACAGGGACAACTCTCTGCAAGTTATATGAAACATCAGAGGTGCGATTGTAGCAGGCTGCATCACATGCGTTTACGGCATAAAACAAAAATCCGATTTGATACCAATTCAGCGTTTCAATTCAGTATTTGCTCTGATTTTGACATCGGTACATCCATATTCAAAAGGTCTACCAATCCACCCATCCCCATTTAGTGGAGGAGAACGTTAATATTAATATATGACAATTTCACGTTTCCCATCAACTCATTCACTCTACACGCCACTCCAGCCTAGACTGCACTGTCATCCATTACTGTCGATACAAGCGGAAAACAAAAAAAAGATTCATTAATCTAAGAGCTACCATTCAGAACGTGAACAGTGGAACAGCAGCCATCAGGACTGAGAGCCTCCATTTAATTACACTTAAGGGATTATCAACTAAAGTTTAAAAAAAAAAAAAATAATAAAAAAAAAATAACACTGGAATGTGAGGGCTTCACTAAAACAGAAGGGATATCCCTATTGAGAGAGCAGGGACAGAGTGGGCAACGGCTGCAATATCAGGCACTGCTCTCTGTGGGATTAATCTAGGCTGGGAGGAAGTACCATTCTAAAACAGGAAAGGGATCTGGCATGTCTGATGACCAAGCAACTAAGGAAACAAAACAAAAAAAATACCCTCAACAAAACGTAGTGTTACAACAGGCTGCAAGGGGAGGACGGATAGGAAATGCCCCAGTTGTTCCATTAGCCAACCCCCCCCAACCTCCCCCTCCCATCTTGGCCCCGAGGACAAGCCTGCATACACAAACACCGACCCCTCCCCCGTCTCACTGCCTCTCTGGTTCAGACGCAAGTCACGCACAAGCCACAGATATTTCATCTAATTGTTGCCCAAGTGTGAGGTGTTAGACAGCTGGTGAACTATTTGTACAGTCTCTGCAGAGAATTAATCAAAGCCTGTCTCCTAAAATACCCATTTTTTCCTCTCCATTTCTCACTCTCATTTTCTCGGTCTTCTCACTCTCACACTCTTGCCTCCCTTTCGGTGCTAAATATAGCCCCCCCCCCCCCCCCCCCCCCCCCACCGGGGCCCCCCATCCCTTGACTTTTCCCCCTCCCCAACCACCCACCCCCCCCCCCCCTACACACCCCACCCCCCCCCCTTAAAAAAAAACAAAAAAAACCCACAAACAAACCCC